>VZUI01038620.1:0-105541 GCA_013401135.1 Cettia cetti | reverse complement strand
AGGGATCCAAACACAGGGATCCAAACACAGGGATACAGAGGGATCCAAACACAGGGATCCAAACACAGGGATCCGAACTAAACACAGGGATCCAAACTAAACACAGGGATCCAAACACAGGGATACAAACTAAACACAGGGATCCAAACTAAACACAGGGATCCAAACACAGGGATACAAACTAAACACAGGGATCCAAACACAGGGATACAAACTAAACACAGGGAGACAAACACAGGGATACAGAGGGATCCAAACACAGGGATCCGAACTAAACACAGGGATCCAAACACAGGGATCCAAACTAAACACAGGGATCTGTACACAAACACGCCGGGATCCAAACACAGGGATCCAAACACAGGGATCCAAACACAGGGATACAGAGGGATCCAAACACAGGGATACAAACACAGGGATCCGAACTAAACACAGGGATCCAAACACAAACACACCGGGATCCAAACACAGGGATCCAAACACAACACAAGGATCCAAACACAGGGATCCAAACACAGGGATCCAAACACAGGGCTGCAAACACAGGGATCCATCCATACAGGGATCCAAACACAAACACACAGGGATCTGTACACAGGGATCCAAACTCAGGGATCCACACAGAGGAAACTATACACAGGGATCCATACACAGGGATCCATCCACACGGGGAGCCAAACACAGGGTTCTATCTGCATAGATCTATCCACACAGATCCACATAGATTCATCCACATACAGCCACTAGGAAGGATCCATCCACACAGTTTCACATGGAATCACACGGATCCATCTACAAGGATCCATGTGCACAGACCCATCCCCATGGACCCGTTCCTACAGAATAGTCCTTACAGATCTATCCACATGGATCCACACTCACAAACCCATCCACATGGATCCATCCACACCAATCCATCCATGCAGACCCATCCACATGGGTCCACATGGATCCACACAGACCCATCCCCACAAATTTATCCACATGGATTCATCTACAGCACCTTGAGATACGTCCATGTTAGAGGAATAAAGCTGTGTTCAGAAAGATCCATTTCCATTCCTTGCCTGTCAAAATGATAACACAGATGGGCTTTTGTGTCTCTCCCTGGAATGGCATGATGCTCCCAGAGCAGAGCAGAAGAGATGCTCCAAGGGTTTGTGGGTTGCAGCATCAGTGATGTGGAATCAGACTCTCAGAAACACAGAATATTCTGAGTGGGAAGGATCCATAAGGATCATTGAGTTCAACTCTCAGCACTGCACAGCACAGCCCCAAGAGTCACACCATGTGCCTGAGAGCATTGGTCCTTCACAAAACCATGTTCCTGAGTGCCAGATCTGCACATCTTTTAAATCACTCCAGGGATTGTGACCCCTCCACTTTCTTGGGCACCTTCTGCCAGTGCTTGCAACACTTTTGATGGAGAAATTTTCCCTAATCTCCAATCTAAACCTCCCTGGTGCACTTGAGGTTGTTTTCTCTTGCCCTATAAAAGAGCAAGCACTACTTTTAAGTAGGACACCAGTATGTCTGAAAAGAGGGTGTTACCATGATATTAATGAGAAAATCTGAGAATTTTCTCAATCAGTTGAATCATTTTAATTTTTCCTAGGGCTTAAAAGGGAGGGAGAAAGTGTTTCTGGAGGTGTTAAGGCTCCCATGCCTTTTCACTATCCATGTTTATGGCTGAAGGTGGTGTCCAAACACTGGCCATCGTGGTATTTGAGACCTCTTTCATCAATTGAACAGCTGCTGCTGTCATTTCAGCTTAGTTTTTAAAATATAAAAAAAGCATCAGCAAGAAGAGAAATGGCTCAATGAACCATTATTCATTATGAGCCTTTATTCATCCCCATGGCCTCAGTAGCAAAAATGTGAAAGTGGGGGGGGGGGGGGGGGGGGGAGAAGCAGACCCTATCTGAGACAGGATGGGAAAGTATTTCTTGCTAGAGCATTTCAAAGCTGTTTCACCGTCATCGTCAGCAAATCTATGACAACATCTGGGCTGAGAGAGCAGAACAACACATCAAAGCAGCCCCAGCAGATATGGAGGGTTTTGGCTAAGGAGGTTATCCAGGGTAAATGGCATTTGGCAATTTATTAGCTGTTGTTTTTAATACGACTGCCACGGCCATGTCTAGCGCTCCCAGCCCCAGCATTGCACCCCGAATTAGAAACGACAGGCAGCTGCGCTCACTCAAACAAGCGAGGATAAGAGGGGCTGGGAGCAGGTTTCACAGAGTCCCTCTTTGTCTGCCTAAATCCCCTCTGCCTTTGAAACCTTGCCTCCTCTGCTTCCCAGGTTTGGGGCTGTGATCTGCAGACTGTTTGCAGTGCCGGCGCTGGAGGTGGGAGCTGCTGGGCTGGCTGCTAATGAAGCGTGCTGTGGTGTCTGCCACATGCAGGGGGATTTCGTAAGCTCGGCACCTGTTCCAGATGAATGCAGTTGATGGCAAGGGCTGGAAACGTTGTCTATCCTCAGCCCAGCTTGAAATGTCTGAGGATTATCTCTGTAAATCATGGATTCTCGCGAGTGCAGTGAGCAAAGCTCAACTGGGTCCAGGTGCTCTGCAGATTTAGAGGAAATCTCTACTTTCAGGTCATGTATTTGCTGCCCTGAGCACCAAGCCAAGGCCAGTAGACCTTCTGAGGAGCCGACTGCCACGCCTCTGTAAGGATGCAGAGAAACAGAATTCAGGTTTTTCAAAGCACCAGATAAAGCTTTCATTCATAAACAAGGACTAAGGTTTGTTCTAAGGGAATTGCAGAAGGCTCCTAAAAAGCTCTCATGGATATTTGGTCAAGGTGTAACAAGTATGAACCATACTAAACTGAATTAATTTGTCAGGTACTGCATGTGGCTTTTGCCTTAACTTCTTCCCTAACCTCACCAAATCCCTGCCTCACTGAAGCTGAAAATTTTCAGACTATTTGATTTTAAAAACTGGCTTGGGAGTAATTTCTTCTTCTGGTTTAATTTGAACCAAGGCCTCCAACAAATTACTTCTCTTTGAGAAATCCCATTTTGCCCCTAAAATCCACAGGGACAGATTAATTAGGAGCTGTAGAACAACTTTCAGAGCTGAAGAGTGGTTAGTAAACCTTGTCCCTTCATGCCCAGTCACCCAGAGCTTAGGACACTTATTTGGACAGGTAATGGGGAGATTCCAGCTCCCTAAGCAGAGATTTGAAATAGGATCCAACAGAGCTGGAGAAAACATCCTCACTCATGAGCTGCAGCAGGCTGGGGGAAATATTTCCTGTTCATAGAGTTCATGTGGTATCAACTATCAATAGAGAAAGAACAATGACACTAGGAGTAGTTAATTATTTTAAATAATTAAGTTGCTTAGAAATTCTATTTGTCTTGTTTTGGTGATTCTATTAATTATCTGCTAATTATTTTGAGTGCAAAGACATCTGTCTTGTTGGTGTCAGACTATGCTATGGATACCTTCTGCAGAACAGAGGCTCCTCATCTGGAAGCAGACACCCCAGTTTCAACATAGTCAGTGGAAAGACAGCCTTAGCAACCCTTTCCAGGAGCCCAGGGCAACTGTTCACCTAATTTGAATGTTTAAAATTAGCTGTGGAGAAATTCAGACAGTCTTCAGACTGTCTTCTTGCAAGACAGTGGCATTTTGCTCAGGTGCTGCATTTGTGATCTGCTGTTGCCTTGATGCTGAGCAAATGATGCTGCAGTGGGGTTGCAGCCTCACTCCTCAATGTCACAAGACCCCTGCTCACAAGTGCTTCCTGCTGATCACTTAAAAATATCACAGGCTAGAAGGTGGCAAGATTGTTACTGAAAAGCTGATTATGCCTTAGAGCCATCACAGGATGAGTTACTGGAGTTTAATTCCTCAGCCCTTTGACAAAGCTCTGCAGGTTGTTCAGCTGTCATGAGTGTCCTGACACTTAAAAACGAATTGGCAAAGGTTGTGAGGTTTGCTGTGGAACAGGACCAAGACATTTGAACTAAAATCTCAGCTCAAACAGTCAAACTAAGCCTCTTGACCATTCTAAATAGGAATCACTTTATTTTATGAGATTTCTGAGAGAGTTCACTGCTCTGTGTTGTGGCCAAGCAAGGATGCTGTGAAGAGGAGAGAAAATTACACTTCTTTTTTTTACCAAACTCAAGCAATAGTTCTTCTCTGAGGCATGTTTGGGCTAAGGTGGGTACTCAGAGCCTAGTCAGCCCCAAGGAGAAGGTGTGCTGCAGGGACACCAGGAGCAGAGGGTGGGTGCCCATGCAAGCATCCAGCCTGTGGGGGCTGGCAGAGCCATCAGCCTGTGTCCACACACTCAACAGGGCGAGTTACCCCAGTGGTAACAACCCCTTTGGATCTGGCAGATCTTCTGTCTCCCCAGCTCATCCTCCTCCCTCCCAGCATTTCCCACAGCCTGCCAGCACCTGCTGACCCACCCCTGCCTGCCTGGGGGCCCTCTCAGCCCCCAGCCCTTCCCTGGGGGAGCCAGGTGCTCGTGGCAGCCGTGCCGCTCATTCCTGCCGAGCCTCCCCTGCTCTCTGTTTTCCTTGGTGAGCACTGCTCACATCTCCATGATTGATTGTGTTTGAGTTTGATCCTGGAGTGTCCTGGGATGTTTGCATGAGAGGTGCTAGATAAGCATAATTTGGGCTGTATTTTCTTTGCCTAATGGGAGCTTAAGCTTGAAGTTTAAGATAGTTTTGGCCCTTTGCTGAGATGCTGTCCATCAACCTCAGTGCTTTGAGCTCTGCAGCCTTCTCTATTCACTGCTGGCTTAGGGAAAGAGATTAAAAAAATAATATCGTGCTTTGTTCCCTTGTGTCAGTGATGCCTTTGAAATGCAGCCCAGGGTGGAGGCGTAGCAGCCTCTCTCTCACACTGGCCTGGATCTTTGCTGCCCATCTCTGATGGGAAAGGATGCTCTTCCTACCAGCCCCAGACTTGCCATCAGCCCAGGCAGAACCAAGGCTTACCTGTGAGGGGATGATGTGCTGAAACAGAAGGGAGATGTTGGTAACTTGTCATCTGTGTGGCTCCCCAAATAAATGGGAAAGGCCTTTCCCTGTGCTGAAACCCCAGGAGTTTTAGAAAAAGGTGTGGAAATTAACCCCAGGGAATTTAGACTGACAGAACCTGCCTGGACCCAGCCTGAAAACCTCTGCAGGAGGCACATTTTCCCCCCAGCTCTCCTCAAGTGACTAGGAAGGGTATGATCTGAGCTGGAGGGAATTTGCAGCAGGTTTGGTGGTTACATCCAAAGATCCAAATATTTTGGTATATGGGGCAAGGCATAAGAAAGAACCAATTCAGTTCTCAGTGGTGCAAACTTTATTAATGCTAAAAATTAATACCTCTTGCTACAAAATATTTACATTTCTTGTTTGGCACAGCTAGATCACAGCAGAGCAGACTAATGACAGGGCTTGAAGTGCAGGAGAGAATGGTCTTGTGACAAGCATGAGGAGCTGAGTTTAATTTGTGACTCTGACAAATTCTCTCCCCAGGCACAGACCCTTAGGCCCTGTATCCTCACACCTTGAGCAGAGTACCAGAGAGATTCTGTTATTCTCCTTCCTAAATGTCTTTCAGAGAAAATGGTGAGGTTCCAGAGGGCTGCAATAATGGTCTGAAGAGCTTAAAAATAAACACAGTTCACAAAGATGTAAAATAGCTTCTCTGCCTAGAATATAGATTAAGGAGCCCATTAGCACATGAAGTGGGGATGAGATTACATGTGAAAAAATATATAATTCATGTGATTAAGGGTACATGTACTTGGACATCAAAATGGTCTTAATTACTCATGTTTATCCCTAATTGCCTGACTTCCTTGAGCAGCTGTGGTGGCTGCACTTGCAGCTCCTTGATGAAAAACTCCCCTTTTTTTCCACAACACATAACTCACACCTTCTGTGTTTGCCAAAGAACCTCCTCACCCCCACACCTGTGCATTTGAATTAATTTGATTCTCCATGTGTTGTCTTTCAGGGGTAGCTGCTGGGAAGCTTTTCTCTGTAGGCTGAGTGGGCAATGCTCTCCCAGCAGCAGTTACTGGGAGTCAATTCCTGCCCAGACCAATTAACCTTCCTGTTAGCCATGCACTAAAAGCATTATTTATGTTCCCCTTCATTCCCTTTCTATGAGGATTATCAAGCATAAGATCACACAAAACTCAACAACAGCTTCCAAGAAACCATTTGCTGGGTGGCCCTTGAGCTACTGTACCAAAGCATTGATTTTTTTATTATTATTTTTTTATTTTTAGATTAAGAAACTATGGTTTATTGCAATGGAACGAATATGGGAAGGAAATGGTCTGTGCTTATTAATTCAAATTCAGAAATACGAAGTTTTCAAACTTCATTGGTGCATTTTTAGCTCATATATTTGAAGGAAAGAATCAGAGTATAAAATTTGGAAGTGATTTTGTGTTGATTAGCTGCAGGACCACAGTTCTGGTTTCTTGACTGGATACCAGGTACAGACAGCCACACAACATGAGCTATTTCAGTCCAACATATAATTACAAATATTTAAGTATAAATCTAAAATATATACATACATAATATTTAATCTGTGCTTTGCTGGCTTGGATAATGATAAAAGTGTTGGCTGGAAATGGGATTTGGATTTTTCCTGACCACAATGACCATTGAAATGTTCTGCAGACAAAAAAATAATAATTACAAAGATGTTCAAAGGGTGTGCTGAAGAGCCAGTGCACTCAATTCTGTCACAGGCTTAATTTGGATGTCCAATATTACAAATTATTATTTTTAAAGGTTATTTGTTCAGTTTTTTACCTATGCATTCCCTGTGTTCAGTGAGCTCAACATCTCTGCTAACCTTGCCATGCTCTTTCACCACAGGGCAGCCCTACATCTCAGCCTTTGGCAGAAGAAACCAGGATGCCCCAGGCCATGGAATTTATTGGTGTGGTCATCAACCATGGGTGGCATCCCAAAGACAGGAGAGGCAGGAAGGCACTGAGGTGAGAGGATGTGTCAGTGTGAGGGTGCTGAGCAATGCTCAGCTCAGCCACCCCCAGGGTGAGGGCAGAAAAAGAATGAATTTGCCTCAAGAAGAAGCTCAGAGCTGTTCTGGTATGTGGGCTCCAGTTTTTCACACTTTTCCCCACCCAGGACTCTTCCCTTTATCATCTGCAGGAGTTTTGGAGCCCCATGAACAGAAGAACTACCAGTAGGTTTAAATGCTCTCAAATATCAGATTAAGCCTGAAGTGTCTGTCCTTGAGCATCTGACCCTTCTCCAAGGCATCTCCTGGCACTTTACTGTCAGGCACGAGGGGCTGGCAGGACCATTAGTGGTTCCTTACAGTCTGGCCCAGATTTTCAGTGCGAGGTGGGACCAGCCTGGCTGCTCTTGGCTTTCACCAAGGAAGCACATCCCAGCCTGCCAGGCACACAGCATCTCCCAAAATACAGAAACTCAGCCTGCACCTTACCAAGTGGAGGGAAGGTGTGGAGGGTGGTCAAAAGTGCATAAAGACCAGCCCCTGTCACCAACAGCTCGAGGAGGAGGAGGGAAGTGATGAATGTTGTGTTCCTCCTGCCTAGACTCTACCTGTTCTGAGAATAAACAACTTCTTTTTTCCACCTCTAGCTTTAATTCTGGTGAAAAATAAACTTAAAGCCAAATCCTAGTGCTTTAACTAAATCAGAGCATTTAACAACTTCACTTAAAGAAACAGGATTCTTTTCACAAGTGTTTATTTGTATAATTCAAACAAGATTTTTTTTTTTTTTTTAAATATAAGCCCACCACAGATGTGCAACTCAGCCCAGTCTCTGTTGACACCACTTGGAGGTTAGGAACAAAAATACATGTGTGACATGTTCTGCCTCTTTGCTGGAACAGGACCTTTCTTTGGGCTGATTATTTCATGTAGGCCCCAAACAACTGGCAAAGCAGATCTTGCTCTGGCATGGGACGATGAGCAGGCCCCTGTGAGATGATGGAAAATGCCAGGACTGTACCTGGTGCTCAGGGAGGAGGATGGGGGGATGCAGTTTCCCTCCTTTTGGAGGAGAGTTTTTGCACGCTGGGGAGAGCTCGATCCTCCCAAGACGTCAGCATTGCTGGGGCTTTGAACTGCACTTCAAAGCTGGGGCTGGAGCGAGGTTTCTGTAAAGCCAGAGAAACAGGTAAATATTTGTCAGAGTCAATTAACCCCCCTCATCACCTCAAGGGTGATCTGTGTGAGACGGCTGGAGGGGTTTCAGCAGGCACAGAGGGGAGCCTTGTTGATTTACTGAACCTCTTCAGGAGGTGGGCAGACACAAAACACTGCGGCCAGAGGACCTGGAGGCCTCCCCTCAGCACGGGCCATGAACTCCTGCAGACACCTCATCCTTTCCATCACTGGAGCAGGCAGAGGGGAAAATCCTTTTCTTGTCTGGGGAGAAGACCAGCCTTGCTCCCAGCAGTGCTGCTGTAGCTTTATAACAACTTCATTCATGCCAGTTGCTCCAGGTGGGCATCAGCTGCTCCCAGAGCACCAGAGCACATCCTGTGTCCCACCTGCTGCTGCAGGTTCAACCATGACCATTGTGAGTCACCCATTCCAGGAGACATACCATCATATAACATTTCCATGAATTTATCAAGTTCTGGCTTCTGATATCCCACCAACCCATTGCAGGGGGGCTCAGGGTGTTTGTTTTGGAAAAAGGCTTTGCTGGACCACTCTGTCCGTGATGACCCTGAGAAGTGTGTCTCCCTTCTGAGAGAGATGTAGAGATAATCACTCCCATTTTGCAGAGGATCCCAAGAGTCTCATTTTCTGCTTTTCCAGTTTTTTCCAGCTTTGAGCAAAGTAGTTCTTACAGACTTCTCAGCCTCCATGGTTGAACCTGAGAAATTTCATGTCTAGGCAGAGAGAAATTTGGTGGCTTGGATCCAGCCACCTGGACGTGGGAA
Source organism: Cettia cetti (assembly GCA_013401135.1). Lineage (NCBI taxonomy): Eukaryota > Metazoa > Chordata > Aves > Passeriformes > Sylviidae > Cettia > Cettia cetti. The sequence continues at coordinate 96,606 of VZUI01038620.1, read as the reverse complement.
AGCTTGGAAGTTCCACAAGAAAAGGGAGATTTCTTGGCAAAGATCACAATACATCTTTATGGGACAGTGGAGGGGAAATAAAAAATGTCCATCAAACTTCTCACTTTCTGTAGGCAGAAATCAGGAAGCCCCAAGATGTGCAGGTACAGCAAGAGATTTTAAAAGCGAGGAAAAATATCATAGGCTCCTTTCAGCTCCAATGCCAGGAACTGGCAGATGTCACAGAGTCCTGCATAGTCCTGCCCTGCTCACCTGGAAGGGCAGGACAGGTCACAGGCATCCCTCAGAGCCCTCTGGTAGATGTGATCAATCAAGATGGGAGAGTATGGGCAGAGAAATGGATATGGAAAGAGGTTTGCTCTGTCACTCTGATCAAAAGCTTCCGGATTTCATCCCCTGTCAGGTGCTCGCTCTGCTTCAGCACTGAACTGCTGCTGTTTCCCAGCCTTGTGAAGAAATGTTAATACACCCGGAGCCTCTGTAGGCACGTCCTTCCTGCCCAAAGCCCCTTAATCACCTCCGGATGTCTCTGAGAGCTCCTGTGCTCCGTTCTTGCTTCTGCACCACCTTCCTGCGCTCACCAGAGCCAGCTTTTAAATCCCCCCAGGCTTTAAATGATCATCACCCACTTAAGCTGCTTCTCCTCCTTCCTGCCCCAGGCAGACCCCGGGGAGACTGCATCCCAACATCCCACGGCATGAAAAAACACTGCAAACATCGCCCTCTTCCTTCAGAGGCAGGGAGGAGAAGCAGCATCTCTTTTAGCCCAGTCATTTAATCTGAGCCAAACAAACAAACACTGGCAGCGTTTTTCTACAGTGAAAACATTTCTCCGCTGGAGACAAGGAACCTTGCACTGGTGGGATGGCCAGAGGGTGTTTGCTGGTGCCCCAGTGGAGTTCTGGGCATGTGAGCACTGGGGCCACCCCAAGAAGAGGAGCAATGGGAACAAGACCTCCCTGTGGAGCCACGAAAAACCTGCCTGTGAACCAGTGCCAGGTGCTCAGTTTCTATCTTAATTTTGGTCTTGGAAAAAAAGGGAATGGAGTGAATACACAGGGGCTGCAGTCAAGCTGTGGCACACCCCCGTCCAAGCAAGAAAATTACATGGTGAGGCTGCCAGGGTGTCCTGACTTCACTTTCCTGGGTCTGGCTTTCAAGGCTGGGATCCACTAGCCCCCATCCAGCAGCTGATCCAGCCCTTTGCTGGAGCCACAGCACTCCCAACCATTACACAGGCAGCACTTACTGTGTCAGATGATGAGGAAAGACATGATCTCAGCTCACCTCAGATGATGAATTTTGTGTAGGCTGGTGAGATGGGAAATTCTCAGCAGGACTCCTGGGTGTGAGCAATGGGTTTCCCACCACTGAGCCTGGAAAACAATCATGCAGAAAGCTGGCAGCACTGCAGTAAAAGCTCCACCAGCACCATGTTTCCAGGGCTGTTGGTTCTAGCACGAGTCTGTGGGCACATCTGGATGTAGGCTGCACCTGCATGGGCAAGCTGTGGCTGCAGTGGGGTGGAGTGGTGGGCACAGCACTGCTGTGGGGTAGGGGGGCTCAGGACCCAGCCTGGTTGCAGCTGGTGAGGAAGCCACAGCTGAAGTTCAGCTCCAAGGTTTGGGTGTGTCTTGGTCTCAGCTGACTCGGGATGTGATGGGTCCCTCTTCCCACTGAGATGAGTTTCTTCTCACCTTGGAGTGTGCAGTGAGACCATCACACACCCACAGCACTGGGCTAAACAACCGTTTGTTAGCAAGCAGAAAATTAACTATCTTCCAAATTTGCTGAGAGGAGCTTCAGTGTTATTTAAGTTAATTTCTAAACTTAGCCCAGTTACTGTAAAAAAATACCTTTGCGAGCAACTACTGTCCACAGAGCTTGACTTCAGAGATGTTTATTTCTAGAGCTAATGGAAAAATTTCTCACCTTTCAAAGGTTCCAAATATATCTTGGTGCTGGCTGGAGCCATTGGCCATCAGAGTTTCCTTGCAGGCAGTCTCAGACTGATGGTGGGGCCACAGCTCTGACAGTGCCACAGGTGTTGTGGGGAGAGGTGGGGGGCTGACACCCACCTCTTCACCAAGGAGTTCATGGAGGATTGTGTCAGCCTTGAGGAACACCCTAGTTAGTACCCCAAAACAAGTGGTTTTTACTTCAGGACTCAAAGGCATTACTTCTGGCCAGTTGCACCACTAAAAGGAGCTAATTGCAGTGCCCAGGTCACTTTTGGAGAGGGGTGAGGAGCCAGACTGAGGGCAAGGCTGCTCTGTGCTGCTCTGCTGAGCCCAGCCTGAGTGGTCAGACCCACATGTGCAGGCTCCTGCCCACACTCTCAGCTGCTGGCTCCCTACACCATCACTATATATAAAATGGGAAAGGTTTTTTTTTCACCTTAGCAAATACACAAGCAGAAACTGTGGGTTATGAGAGGACATTGCACCTGAAGCAGAGGGATGTGCTGGGCATCGTATGAAAGGCTCCAGGAGAACTCCTGTCCCTAGAGGTTGATGGATCACCTCTTCAGTGTGAGATTTGACAGTAGCTCTTCCTCCAAGGTTCAGCTTAGCTCAGTAAGGGATTCAGCATTTACAAGGAACTGCTCCTAAATAGGCAGAAGGATGACTTTGGAGTCCTCAGACTTCAGGGCTGATCTCAGTTGTGTTACACCTCAGCAGGTGTTTCACTCCTGGTTGATCACAAAAGAACATACAGGAGCTCAGCCCAGGTTTACTCAAGTCACAAGACATGGAGATCAAATCTTCCATCCTCCAAGTCAGATGGAAGATCATCTCCCTTCATGATGTATTAGGAGGAACCAAGCTCTAGATGTGCTGGACCTCTACAGGGCCCCAGAAATGCAAAAATCCACCAAAAGCCCCACTTTCCTTCCCTGCCAGGGTGGACACCAAGAAGCTGGAGCTCTTATTGATGTTTTGGGGTGGGACTGGGAGAAAGGAACATCTTTCAGCAAGGGTGGAAAATGAGCCTTTCTGTCAATTGATAGAAGGGGAATATTTTACTCGTGTGACAGAGTTTGTGCATTGCCTGGGGAAGGTTTTGTTCAGACAGGACCTTGGTTTCATTTTATTTTACCCCAGTAAAGAGAAGGTTCCTGCTATGGAAATCCACATCAACCTGCTCCAGGCATCAGGACGCTCAGGGACCAGAGCAGGTCCTGACGTCAGCAAAGGGCAAAGCCCTGCTCAGTCCTGTGTGGGCTCATGGCACCATCTGCCACCTTGGAATGTGGGTGATGGGTGATGCCCAAAGCCCACAGATGGGAGAAATAAACATGACAGAGAAATCCTGCAAGTCCCATTATGTCTTATTCTGGAGCGAGCTGCTGTCTGTTGGTCATAAAAGCATCAGAGGGTGTCTCTGCCAAGAGAGTGCTTGAACACAGTGATTTATCTTTTTTGTTCCCCCTGATGCTCATTAAAATGGGAATTTGCCTGCTGCTGCTGTATCCAGCTGAATGCATGTGCTTCTTGGCTCCCAGCAAGGTCCTCGCTGCAGATACCGTGTGCTTTGGCAGCAGGGCCAGTCTGGGCTGCAGGATATTACGCCTGGCAGGGACACAAACCCCTTCCAGTTCCTGGAATTTGGATTGTCTCGGGGAGTGCTGATTAAGCAGTGCTTTCAATCTGCACCCAAGACAAAACCCTCGCCTTGCCTCTCGCAGAGGCTCAGCTGCTGCGTGGCAGAGGGAGCTGCGGTGGGTTCACTCTCCCTGAGCCCCCAGGGAGACAAAAACTCAAAAAGAAAATCGCAGATTAAAAGCTTTGAAGTTCACAGTGTTGGATGAGCATTTGCTGCTCAGGATTCTGTCTTTTGTGAAATAATAGATCATTAAAAATCACCCTCTCCACAGCACAGCCCCAATGTCCTTACCTCAGTGTGCACTTGGCAGCAGCTGCACCTCCCAGTCTGCCCAGTTAAGATCACTGCTGCATGTCCCCATCTGCCTTTTTAATCTGCTGGGAATGAAACTGCCTTTACCAGCCTCACTAATGAGAGATTGGATATCTGGGGTTGAGTGGAGGGAGGCAGCACCAGTGCCTGCCCTCCTGGTGCAGCACGAAGCGCTGTCCTGCTGCTGGCCCCTGGAGCTGGCACTCCTATCTCCATGGATGGACATGAAACAGGGGTGTCTGCAGGACTGGCAAACTGGGGGTGGCACTTTGCCCAGCACCTGCAGAGAGGTGGCTGGTGTTTTGGGGTGATGTGGAAGGTGAAGCTGAGCTGGCTAGACCTCTACAACAGGCAGCCTGGGAAGTCGGAGGGCTATGGGAGCCACCCTGACAGCCTGGCATTCCCAGTGCCACCCACAGCACAGCACAGCCCCCCACAGGACACCCAGCCCTGCTGGTTCACAGGGTGCTGCTGCTCTCTGCACTGAGGGATCTCCTCCTGCAGTGCTACAGTGGGGCCAGAGATGCCTCAGCTGCATTTTCCCTGTCTCCTCACTGGCACAACCATCATCTCACCTGCTGGGTGGGGAGTGGATGGAAATACCCCTCTGGCACATGTCTCAGAAGCTCCCCAGGGCCTGCAGCATCTTGAGTTGCTTTACAAGAGAGTATGCCAGGAAAAATGTACAAAGGGGTCTCTTGTTGGAGGCTTCCAGCAGGGTGAGGCTGTACTGATACAGCACATCAGCTCAGCACCTGGGCATTGTTCCTGCTCCTCCCTGAACTCCTGGTCAGCTTCTGCTGCACAGCAGGTCTCTGGGGCAGCTGGGTGCAGCCAGCCAGGCTCTGGGATATGCTGTCAGTCCCTGCACAGGCAGGAGTTATGGGTCTGGGATCCTCAGTTCTTGTCCCAGTCAGAGCTGTGGGGATGAGAAGCAGTGATCTGCTGCTGCTGTGGGACTGCCTTCTCCTCCCTACACTCCATCTCTGTGCCCCTTGCCAGCTCAGGGATGGGAGTTTGACCTTGGTGCTCCTCTTTATGCAACTGAGGAGCCAGATCCTGTCCCCAAACCTGCCTGTGGTGAACACAAACCTGGTGAGGCACAGGGGGACCAGCACTTTTTTTACCCAGGGTACTGTAGCATGGGGGGATGACAGCAGCGAGCCCTGCTGCAGGTCACACCTGGCCACCCGTGCTGGCTCTGAGCACAGTGGCAGGAAGATGTGACAGGCATTGCAAGGAGCCCCTCCAGCTGGCCAGGTGTCTCTGTGACCTGCAATAACTCAGTTATCCCCTGGCACGGTGGCTGTGTGGGATGTTGTAGGGAAACGCTGCAGGATATGGCTTTCAGATGCTACAGCCATTTCCCCTCCCTGGGGACAGACACATGGGCATGGTGGAGGGAGCACAGCCCACTGCTTTCCCCTGAGATAACCCTGCTTGGGCACTGCCAAGGTCAGTGCTGGGGCCATGGGCAGAGTCCCTGCGGGCTGTGACAAGCCCCAGTCCTTGTGTCACACACAGGTGGCAGCGCCCAGCCCTGCACGTGGCTTCATCTGTACCAGGGAGAGCTGCTGACCCAGGGACGTGTGTGGCCACCAGGTCCCCTCCCAGCCACCCCCATAAAGGGACATCTCTGCCATCTGCTAAGCCTGGGCTGAAGTGGGGTGACCCTGGGGCTCCTGGCGAGTCCCAGCCCCGCTGCTTCTTTAACGGGGCAAAACCCCCTCTGCATCCTCACCGACCTGGATTCGCGTCTCTGTCCACCGCCTCCAGCAAGATCCCAGCTAGGGACTGAACAGGATGACTTTGGCAATCCCTCCCTGTAGGTAGCCTGAACAAATCCCCGGGCAGCAGCGAGGAGCAGCCCCTCTGCCCGCCGTGCACCGAGCCGTGCCCTGCTCGCTCCCCCCGGCCCCGTGCGGGGCTCCGTGTGCCTGCGTGAGCCTGTGTGCGCGGAGGCATTCACCAGCCTATAAATCTCCTGGCAGGGCTCTTTCCAAACTTCAGGACGTTCCCCGGGGGAAGAGTTAAGATGCAGCTTGTGCGTCAGCGGCCGCAGCGGGCTGCCCGCCGGGGCTGAGCCGAGCCTCCGCATCTGCCCCAGCAGGTTCCCGGAGGTCAATCCCACCGCTGCCACCGCCGCCGCCGCGCTCCGCGCTCGGTGCTCACGGTACGTACCCTGGAACATCCTCCCGCTGCACCGGGAAGGGCTGGCAGGGATGCTAGGAGGTGCATCGGCTGACGGATGAGGGGATATTCCAGCGTTTCCCCTTTTTTTAAAAAAATGAAATGCTCTGCTTTTGCAGTGGCTGTTTTTCTTTTCCCGAGATAAAAGAGTCGTTGAGATTTCTTGACACTGCTTTTAAACCTTGCTGTGCATTTCTTTATCTGTGTGAGATTTCTGATTGTGCTGGGGATTTATTCAACAGATCAAACTCCTGGCAAGTTACAGGGCAGGCAGCTGCAGTGACTCTCAGCATACTCCTAACTATCTCCCGTGCCACAGGGATGTGCCATAAGTGAGAAAATGGGGAGACTTTCTACTGATTTTATCCTTTTTTAAAAACAAACAAACCAACAAGGAAACCGATTTCCCAGGCATCTCCCTGCCAGTCCTGGCTCTGATAAATAAGGTTATTAAAGAGATTAATTTTAAATATTACTATTTTTAATACAGATAAACTGCTATTTTTAATAGGGGTGAAAGAAAAGAAAATTTGTTTCCACCTTATTTTGGGAAGTGGTGCTTGCATGGTGTTGGCAATCCTGAGTGGTGCCTGTGTTGTTTTCTCTCCTAGATCTGCACACCAGCAGCAGGGACCAGCGCTCCCCCTTGTCCTTGCTTAACTCCGAGCAGGAGCAGAAATCTTCTGGCCGATCCCAGCGGGCGGGCTGGCATGGCTGTGCTGCACTTGCACCTGTACCTCACGGCCTTGGGCTGCTGGGTGACACAGCTGTCCAGCTCCTTGCTGCTGCCCAACGCCACCGGGCTGCTGTCCCCCCCCGAGGGCACGGCGGCGGGCCCGCGGTGGGGGGCGGGGGTCCCGCGGGGCCGGCGCAGGCGATACCTCTCCCCCCACGACATGAGCGTCATCCTGGACTACCACAACCAAGTGCGGGCACAGGTGTCCCCCTCTGCTGCCAATATGGAATACATGGTGAGTCGGGCTGTGGCAGGGGAGTTTTGAGTCCACACTTCTGGTGGGCTCAAGGGGCTCGCCTCTGATGTGGGATGTCAGGATGCTGGCCGGATTCCTGGCTGAACACATGCCCTGGGGAATTTTTTTGTGTCCCAGGGGCTGAGCAGACACATGCAGCCTCTGTGCAGGAGGGATGGAGTCCTGGCACAGAGATGTTTCCACATGAGGGCAGATTTGGGATCTGTGGGCCTGTGTCTGGGACATCTGGGAGGTGGTTACAAGCATGAAAAGCTCAGGTGCCAACACAAAGCCCAGGTAGGAGCCTCTTCCCTGATTGCAGCTGTGAGGGATGATCCCATCACAATCTCCAGGGTCCCTTCTGAGTGTTCCAAGAGGCGACAGCTCCCAGGAGAAGAAACATGCAGGAGTGAGTCAAGGAGGGGATGCACAGCCTTGACAGGTTGAGCAACTCCAGATGAGGGTCACCCTGGGCAGAGCTTTCCCCAAGTTCTGTCCACCAGGAAGGGATCCAGAGCTCTGAGGGGGCAGCTGGGTGGTCCCTGGATGGTTTGGGAGAAGCACACAGCAGCCCAGCTTGCTGGGTACCACCAGGGCAGGTCAGACATGCCCAGGAGCATCCTGCACTTCTTCCTTGGCCTAAATTCCTGCCTTCCAAAATAACTTACACAGGCATCTCCCCAAAGGCGTTCAGGATGGGTGAGGAAGCTTTAAATAATGCATGAAGGAACCAGCTGCGCTCATCGGTCAGGCTGCACTGAGGGCTGGGACAGCTGTGACTGCAGCAGCAGCACAGGGCTGCAGGGTTTCACCTTGTGCAGGGCTGCAGGGCTCCACCTTGTGCAGGAGCTCATTCCTGGAGGGAACCACACACACAGGGCTTGCAGTGCTGCAGGGCATCCCTGCTCTGCTATGTTGTGTGTCCAGGAGCTGTGCTGGCAGCCAGGGTGGTCCATTGCTCCTGGACATGCTGCTGTGCTTTCTTCCCCTAGGTGTTTTCTATCCTAATGCATGAACCATATGTTTTGGACACTCATGGGTGCTCAGAAAGCCCCCAAGCACAAGGGAGCAGGTTTCTCCTCTTCCCTCCTCTGGGAAGCCAAAACTCCTGCCTGTTCTTTTCCTTTCCCGTGGCCAGGTGTGGGATGAGCGGCTGGCCAGGGCAGCGGAGGCGTGGGCTGCACGCTGCCTGTGGGACCACGGCCCCCCCGAGCTGATGAAGTATGTGGGACAGAACCTCTCCATCCAATCGGGCAGGTGAGTGCCCTGCAGGCAGAGTCAGCTCCTGGGAAACGCCCATGCCCCACAGTGCTGCAGGAGGAGCAGCAGCAGCCTCTCAGTCAAGGAGCAGAGAGGCTCTGGGCTGGCATTGCACAGGAGTGAGATAGAGCTAAGAGGCACATGAAGGACCCCGGGGTGCAGGAGGAGAGCCCAGCTCTTGCAGATGGGTAAATACAGGAAAGCAGAGGTGCCTGCTGCTCATTTGGGAAGTATGCCATTACTCCCCACTCTGCCAGGCGCCTGGACCAGGGGGATATGGGTCCTGGATCTCCTCCATGTGGCTGAGCCCTCAGGTGTCTCTGGCCTTGTGGCCTCGAGCATAAGTGGGCTTGGCCCAAGGATGTCATTATCCCCTTTTCCCCAGGAATGCTTGTTCCCAATGGGCCCTGGCTCCAAACCATTTCTCACCTCCACTTCCTCAGTGTGGAGCTTTCCCTTCCCTTTCTTCTCCTATGACCTCTGATGTGGAGGAGATCCACCTTACCTCACCTTAGCCCCGTTGCAGGTACCGCTCTGTCATGGACATGGTGAAATCCTGGCACCAGGAGAAGCAGCACTACTCCTTCCCCCACCCCCACGAGTGCAACCCCCGCTGCCCCTCCAAATGCAGCGGCTCTGTCTGCAGCCACTACACGCAGGTGAGCACTGCAGCCTCCCCGGGGTGCAAAGGGGGGCTTGTGCAGCTCACAGCTCTTCTCCCAGCAGCAGCTGGGATCCAGGAACAAACCCTGGCAGCTGCCAGCTTCAGATCAGGCAGCGGTCCTGGCAGCTGGCAGTGTTTCTGCTGGAGGGATGTTGGCAATGCCCTCCCACCCTGGGCTTTTCCAGCATTTGGGCTGTTGCAGGAAGGTCCTACAGTGGGGCTCACAGCCCACTGGAGGAGCAGCTGTGACCTTCTGGCCAGTTGACATGGAGGTTTCCATTTTTTTCAAAGCTTTTTTCCCCTCCTTTGGCCTTTCTCTCCTCACTGCACCTCTGGCAACTTAAAGGTGGTGAAGAGAAAAAGTAAGCCTCTTTGTACTTTTGCCAAGCATGAATCTTCTTCTCTGTGATGGAACAGCTTCATAGCACCCAGCTGTTTCTGGCTCCCTGGGAATGCAGCCCCTTCATCCCCTGGCACATCCCCACACAGCCTGGCCAGCACAAGGTGAAAAACTCCTCTGTTCTTCTGGCTAGCAGCAGAGATGTGCCAACACCTAATTAACTCTTATTCATGGCTCTAACCTTTACCTGAGCATCTGCATCCCCATGTGGCTCATCCATGGGGATCCTCAGGGATGGTCTCGCTTGCAAAAGGGCAATTCACTTTTAATGGAAGAGATTTGACCTGGAGAGACTTTAGGAGGAGCTTTTGTCTTTGCTTGACCTCCCTGTGTGCAGGGGAAGCTGCTGGCCATGATTCAGTGTGAGGTTTAGGAGCTAATTTGGGTAAATTGGAGCAGTGACCCAGACTCCGCTGCTCATGGATGTGAGCTTGGCAAGGCAATCCAGTGCAGGGCAGTGCAGTTTGCAGGTAGGAGAGGGAGAGCAAAGTCACCCTCTGGTAACAAAGCACTGCCTGTGATGGGACAGCATCCAGCCAAAGAGATTGGGGCATTTGGGATGCGCTTCCCCGGCGGGACAGAGCCCTGTACTGACATCCTGGGGCTATCAGCTGCGGGCTGTCTGGGTGGATGCACACCAACAGTGTCTGTTCTCTGTCCTGGCACAGATGGTGTGGGCGACCTCCAGCCGCCTGGGCTGTGCCCTGGGCACCTGTGCCAACGTGCGGGTGTGGGGCAGCACGTGGCGTCACGCCATCCTCCTCGTCTGCAACTACGCCATCAAGTAAGTGACCGGGGGACAGCCCCCCGTGCCATCCTCCCTCCCCAGGCCGGTGTCAGCAGTGGGCTGATGGTGCTCAGAGGTGACGCCCTCCTCTCTTTTTAGGGGCAACTGGCTGGGAGAAGCACCCTACAAGGTGGGGCGGCCGTGCTCAGCCTGCCCCCCCAGCTATGGCGGGGGCTGCTCCAACAACATGTGCTTCACCGGAGTCAAATCCAACCAAGTCAGCTGGTTCTAGGGCTGCAGCCCCAGGAGGAGTCCTGGGAATGGTGATGGGGTGAACAAGAATTATTTATAACACTGATCCCCCTGGCAGCCTGGCTGTCCAACCTGCTTCATCTCTAACGCCACGTAGGAAAATGCTTTTCTAACACACCTCTCCAGCAGTGTTGTCTGGCTGCTTCCCACTTTGGGGGAACTAGGGACAGTTCAGGTACATATTTTCTGAAATAGGGATGGTTTAGGGGTGCATGGAGGGAGTGGGGCTGGCTGGCATGGTCCCTGCTCTGCAGACTCGGGGGGCTTTCCCCACTGCCCCCCACCGGTGCTAAAGCAGAGGCTGGTGTAAGTGAATACCGAGATGTTCCCCTCGTGGTGAGCAGCTGGATAAGTGGGGAGCCCCGAGCATGCTCCTGCTTCACAGCAGCCCCTCTGACTCTGGAGCCCCCCAATAAAGCAGCCTGGAGACCCCCATGCTGTTGGTTCTCCCTCACTCGCAGCCTGAAACCTCGGGGTAACAGTGAGCCGGTGCCTCTGCTCTGGTTTTGGGAGTAACCAGCAAAGGCGGGGCAGAAGCCCTTGGTGGGGCCACGGGCTATGGGCACAGGAGTTTCCTGGGCGCTTTGCTCCATCGTGTGGGAGAAGCCAGCACTGCTGGGGCACGGGGTGATGATGACGCTGAAGGGCCACAAACTCCCTGTCCCGCCCAGGCTGACCCACGCCATCCCACTCTTCCACCTCTCTCCCAGTGCCACTGAGCACCCCATTTTCCACATCCTCTCCCTCTCTAGAACCTCCCAGCACTCAGCAAACTCATTACAAGTTTTGAATTACAAGTCCTTGGATTTGAGCATCCAGCTGTGGATTCCTGTGCTGCTGCCCTCTGCATCCAGCTGCACTTTCCCCACTGCATGCTCCCTTGGGATGTGCTTTTCCATTCAGAGGAGCAGATATTCTTAATTTTTTCCCCTCAGGGCTGCCGGGCTTCAATAGCTGAACTGTTGAGGGGATCCTGAGACTGGCAAGGACCCCTCTGTGCCTCCTCCAGCCTGGCCTCTTCCTGAAGTGTACAGGAGATGTGGAAGGCTCTGGGCTGATGGATAATAATTTTTTCAGCTTCAGCTCTGGATTCCCCACATACTTGGTGTCCTCTCAGCAACACTTCTTGCACATGGCCCTGATAGCCTCAGCATAGACCCTGGCAGCCCAGGCTGCTCCTGTCATGGAGCCCCCAGTGGCACAGCGGCTGCCACAGCCTCATGGGAAGGTTGGGGAGCCCATCTGCACGTCTGCCACCATGAGGTCTGGCAGCAGTCCCAGAGGGAGCACAGATGACCATAAGTGGCTGTGGCACCTCATGAGTACCCTCGATTTGGGGAGCAGAGGGGCAGAGAGGAGCTGCAAGCACCCCATGCCCAGTGCTGTGCTCAGGGTATCCCCTGCATCCCACCACAGCATCCCTGCAGCTCCTCATCCCCAAGCAACCTCTCTACTTTGGCACCAGGCGGACAAGCCTCGACTCACGGCCTGGGCATTTTGCCCCTCGTGCCTCAGCCAGGCTCTGCTCTGCCCTTGCCAGTCCCTACAGTCTCCCACGGCCCTGGCCCCCCACGCTGTGTTTGCCCTTTGCTGTATCCAGGCTCAGACCTGGATTTCCCATCTCGTGTTTCATGATGGCACAAAACACGGCAGCACCAGGGGCACTGCAGAGTTGGGTCTGGCAGCCCTGGCTCCCCGTGGCCAGGGGTGAACCCCAGCCCGGCGGCTGCCCCGGCCTTGACACCGTCTGGAAGCGGGAGCCCCAAAAGAGTCCAGTAAAAGCCGTGTTTGAGTTTCTAGCTTGGCAGCAGTTACTATAGCTACAGCAACGGCACCTTGCAGATTGGTTTCCATAAGAGCTTGGTTACTATTTAACATCTCCACCCACATTAGCCCTGATTAAGCGAATCAATAAGATAACAGGAGAGGCAGGTTTCCTCGCCCTGCCTCTCCGCGCTCCCTCCTGCCTTCACCCGGTTCCTTAGCGAGAGACATTTTTATTTATTTATTTAGATTTCTTTTTTATTCCTCTACTTCCTCTGGTTTATCGCCCCAAGTCCCCATAGCAGTAGCCGGCGAGACATGGTCAATGTAAGCACCCAGCTAAGCGCTAAGATGGAGGCTCCATATGGTGAGTACAGCGTTCCAGCGCCCGCGCTGCCGGCCCGGCGTCGCTGCGGGGAGCGGGGCTGGGAGCAGCCCCCAGCCCCAGGGCCCAGCCCCGCCGCGCTCCCCGCCGCCTCAGGCACCTGCAAAAGCTGGAGATGGAGGCAGGAGAAGGGTCCTGCTTGATTTTTGGTGTGATGTAAATCCTGGGAGTGTGGTTTTTTTCTCTTTCACTCTGCTTGACCCAAAGAGGAAGGCACGTGCCCGAGGGAGCAGAGCGGCCCCACGTGCTGGCAGAGGGGCTGCTGCTGCTGGGCTCGCAGCAGAAGTGGCAGTGGTGTAGAGGAGGTGAAGTGCTGCCCTAGGACACACAGCCAGCCCCGATGCACAGGCTGCAGGTGGCCCGTGGCATGCCTGGGCTGCCAGTGGGCACAGCGGGCTCCTGCCAGCGCCGTGCTCCTGCTGAGGGCCGGCCTTATGGCTGGGCAGTTTCCCAGCAGGGAGTGTAGAGCCTGGACAAGCAGTGGCCTCCAGCCCCTGCAGGGCACAGTATCAGGTGGCACCAATGCTGCTTGGGCATGTGGCCACAGCGAGATGGCTGCCAGGCCTGTGTCTGTTCTCCTGGCGTGGCACAGTGGGCACCAGCCTGGAGCAGCCCCGTGTTGTGCTCCTTGGCTGTGCCAGATGCCAACAAACGCACGTGGGCCCCGGGGGACAGGAGTCCCTGCCTGGCTGACATCAGCCCACAGTTATCCTCAGGATGTGCCTGTGTTGCAGCATGCCCACACAGCTGGTTTGGCCCCGTGTGTTCTGGGAGCCCTGGTTCCCCCGGGCATGGCCAGGGTGCGGAGTGAGGTCACAGCAGTTGAGGTCTCACAGTTACGAGGTTCTCCATCACATCCTTGTGGCTCTCCAGCACTTCCTTGTGGCTCTCCATCAGATCCTCATGGCTCTCCATCACTCTCAAGGGCTCTCCATTGCTTCTCCTAGCTTTCCATCCCACCTCATGGAGCTCTCCATCATAACTTTGCCTTTCCTCACTCTATTTTTCATGTCCTGCTCCTCCTCTTTTACAAGCATGCAGCCCCCGCCCAGTCCACCTTCCAGGTACTGTGTGTGCAAACCCAGGTCCCAGGAGGGTTTGTGGGACTCCCAGGCCACCTTCTTGCACTTTGCTCATGGCCTCTCTTTGGGTGGTTGCTTCCCTTGATCCAGGCCTGCAGCCTCACAGGTGTCACCTCCAGCCCTGTTGTGGCATTCATGCTGCCTTGTGTCCCTGCCCCAGCCCCCAGCACTTTAGCACCCTGCACATCACTTTATTTCAAGTCACATCACCCCATGGTGAGCCATGGCCAGACACAGGGCATATCAGCATTTCAGTGGGTCCATGGCCTGTGGCAATGGAAATGTGTAGGAATTGTGTAGGATCTGCTGTAGGTGACACTGGGCTGGGCTGGGGCAGGCAGTTGTGATCAAGCAGTTATGGAATGCTGAGTTTTAGCCTGCTTTTATCAGGCTGCTCATTTGTGCATCCCCAGCCCTCAGGAGCCAGCTCTCTGGAGGAGCTCTGCTCACTCCTGCCTCTGAGCTGCAGGAACCAGCAGCAGGAAGAAGCTCAGAAAACTGTGCAGGTTTTGGTCTGTTTAGTGCAGGTTGTGTCTTTGTGTCCAGCTGGTGCTGCTTGGACAAAGTGCAAGGAGCCATGTGGTGAAGGACATGTGTGAAATGAAGGATTGATACCTCTGAGATGTGCAGAGGATCAGATCCTGGAGTGAGAACTGGCCCAGGAGGAGCCAGTGCTGAACATCCTCCAGCCTGAAGCCCCTGCTGCTGGTGGGAGATGGCTCCTGACCCACCCAGCCCACAGGGACTGACTTCCACCTCATTTTCAGGAGAAGGGGATGTTCAAGGGATGCTCCATCAGCTTGGGAGACCTGGAGATACAGGGTGGCTGGGGCTGGCTGTCCCCACATCCAGGGTGCAAAGCTAATCTCATTTATGCACTGAGCAACTGGCTTTGCCTTACACATGCAACACGTGGAGCTGAACAAGCTCTTCAATCACTTAGGATGAAGTTATTCTGCCCACTTGCAGCTGGCTCTAATGTAAGCAGCCACTTGCCAGCCTTGGCACATCAGTGACCTTAAACACAGGCAGATAAACATTTCTGACAGTAATTTTCCAGTAATTTTCTCTTGAATTTGTTAAAAATTATTTTTTTATTAATCATTATTTTAAAAGTTGCTTTTGTTTTAGTTTTTCAGTCTGAGAGTCAGTAACTGAGCCACGTGCTGAGGTAGGGCAAGTGCAGGCAGAGCCAGGTGCTGTGGGGTGGATGGGGAGGAATCACTGCCCATCCCACCTGTGGCCACTCTCCCCATCTGCTCCTGTGGCTGAACAAAAGCAGGCTCTGGCCAGCACCCTCTGCAAGCCTGGGGCCAGGCAAGGGGGAGAGAGAAATAATAAGAATAAAAAAGTAAGATGGGCCTCCCAGACTAAAGTGAGAGGAAACTCAGAGTGTTGGCAGAAGGAGGGGAGTCCTCATAAAGAAAACAGGTGAAAAAGTTATCCAAATAGAGGTGAGGAAGGGGTGGTGGGGTGGGGGACTGGGCAGTACCCGGCTTCCCCTGCAGCTCTGTAGGGTTGGGCTGGGGCTGGGCAGCAGAGTGGGCACAGCAGCTGGGATGCACCATCCTGCAGATGGGCAAAGTGGTGGCCAAACCCTTCCCAGGGTCACTGGGAAGCTTATTCCCTTGCAAAGCAGTGGGGGAGTTCACACAGCAGTGGTGCTGAGCCCCACCCATGCCCACAGTGATGCCCTTGCAGCCAGCAGCTCCCTGCCCTCAGCAGGACAGGCCATGGAGCTGGCATGCCTGATGGAGGCACACCAGGGTGCTCCAGAGGAGCCTTCAGCCTTGGAGAGGGTCACAGAATTATTTTCAGTTTCCTTTGATAGATGGAAAGATTTTTCTGATTTTCCCGTCTTGCCATCCGTCTTAGGAGCTTCAGGATTTCAGCATCCATCTGAAGCCAGGGATTTATTCTAATGGGGAAGCTTGGCACTGGCATTCAGCCTCAGGACAGCGAGCAGTCTGGCCCTCTCTTGGCACTGGTGGCACCAGAAAGAGCATCCCCTCCTTGGAGTCACTGCAACCCTCCCCATGCATCCCTGCCCCAGACTGTCACCAGCATTTCTCCTAAACGACACCTTGGGGGCACTGATTTCTCTCCCATCAGACCTGTGCCTTGTGTAAAGGACTGGAGGATGCCCTGCCAGGCAGTGACAAGTCTGGCCTGTCCCCAGCACCCTGGGTGGGTCCCTGGGGGAGAAGGGAGTGATGCTGCAGCCTCTGGAGAGAGGTGGAGCTGGAGGCACATTCAAAATCCTCACCAGCACCTGCTGAGGACAGGCTGTGAGCTGGAAAGGGCTCCACTGGTGCTAAATCCCTGCAGGAAGCTGCAAATAGGTGTGTGAGAAGGTGGAGGATGGAGAGGGGGCAAGGGGAACATCTCCTCCCACTGAGACATGGGCACAATTTTGGCAGTTGGTCTCAATCCCAGTGCAGGCAGCACCACTCCTTCATATTTTGGATCTTCTCAGAGCTGGGGATCCCCAGGGCCAGTGGTTACAGCAGGCACCAGCACATGATCAGGGCTGGCCCTGAGCAGTAAAGCAGCTTTGGAAAACAGCTGAAAAATGTGATACGTCATTGCTGCTCAGGAGCTCTGCTCAGATGTGGGGAATAGTTTCAACTGAGAAACATAAGAAGGGGCTGATTTTCTGAGTATTTTTCATTTTCACTGCCAAGTGCATCAAATTTTTTACAGGTTTCCTCTAGATATGACCTGAATTGAGCTTTTCTTTCTTGACTGCTCATGTCAGCTGCTCTCTAATCCCTCTGTTTACTCCTTGTTCTCTGTGTCCATGTCCTGGCAGCCATCAGGGACTGATGGGTCTTAGGACACCTGGCACAGTCCCTTTCCTTGTCCCCACTCTGGCCATCCCTGCTGGATGTTGGGGGGTCTGTAACACTGGTGCTGGAAATGTCAGCACTATCCAGTGCCTGGGCAGGGTATTGCTGCACAGGTATTTGCTGGGATGCAAAAGGACAATCACTGTGTTAGTACCTTGGCCTGCTCCCAAGAGCTGTTTGCTGGGGCTTGGTGAAGGTTTCCTTGGGGAAGAGCTGGGATGCTGCTCAGTGTCACAGGGTGTCTGCACTTACCCACAGGGCTGTGTGACTTCTCCCACTTCATTCCAGCCATTCATGGGACCAGCAGCACACCCTCAACTTTGGCTTTGCTTGAAACACAACGGTATTTTTATAGGGGGAGTGAGCCCAGAGGGCTGCTGTCAGCAGGAAATGACCTCCAGCTCAGGAAGTTGAGCAGCAAGAGGCTCAGGAAGGCTTGAGCAGTGTCTGAGAGATGTTCTGAGCTCAGCAGGGCAGGCGTAGGTCTGCCAGTCATACTCTGTTAGTCATCTGCTGACATTTCTTAAATGGTATTAAAAAATGTTTACTTAGCATGAGTGCAAAGAGGTGGTGAGTGATGGTGGTCCCACAGACAGCAAGGGCTGGGTGAGTTTATTTTACATGCAGCAGGACCAGGGCCAGCAGTAGGGGACAAGGCAGCACACAGGGCAGAGCCAAGGGGTACATCAGGGGATGCCTGCAAGTATCTCTGCTGGCAGGCTTGGGGTGAGAACAGGGCAAAGACTGCAAAAAAAATCCATGAGTGTTTGTGTTCAGGCTCCTTCTCTGTTTGCTTTCCTCAAATATTCAAGCAAACAAGGTTCCTGGCAGAAATGTATGTGGAAATGGCAAATGTTGCAGAATTTTCACGGAAGGTGAATTTCAAGGTAGCAGTTGTATGGTGAACCTGGGGCTGAGGGCTCTGCCCTCCTGTCCTGGGCAGAGGCACTGGGGCCTCTGAGCAAAGCTGGGTCCCAGAAGAAATTATTCCCTGGAACAGCTCCTGTCCAAGCTTCAGCCTGAGCATCAAGCAAGATTACTCAGCAAATCTTTTCAGGAAATACATGTCTCAAAAAATAAAGGTAGACTCAGAATGCTGCACCAAAGGGGTGGGAGGAACAGCTCATGCAGAGCAAGTGGCTGTGAAAATGCTCCAGCACTCAAGGAGCAAACTGACCCTGGCTCTGCAAGGCTGGACCAGACTTTCTATCCCAAAATCCTGCAGTCACCAGAGGCATTCCAGCAGCATCCCCACAGTATTGGAGCTCTGGTGCTGAGAGACAGATGGGGACCATCCCTGTGAGCTCAAGCCCTCTGAGCCTCCAGCACCAAGGGGTCCCTGAGGGCACAACAGCTGCTGGCAGCTCCTGTTGGGAAGAGGATTGGAGGCAGGGAATGGGTGATAGTGTGTGCCTCCATCGTAGGTGACCAGGCATAGCCCATATCCTCTGGGATGATGCTCTGGGAGCATCTTCTCCTTCTCTGTACATCCAAGTTGGTTTGACAGCCTGATTTTCATCACAGCCCTACAGACCTCAGGCCTTGCTCACTCTGCTCCAGGCTTCCCAGGGCACCTTCCCTGCAGCTTTGCTCATCCATCTGTCAGGGTGTATGGCTCACCTCCTCTCACTGAGCACAGGGAACCCAAACCAGTGGAGGGGACCAGCGGACACCTTTCACCTGCCTCTGCACCAGAAACCTGTCCCAGCCATGGGTGTGTGTGAGATTTTATAGGTGATAACCCCTGGGAAAATGGGAAACACAAGGAGAGAGGCACACTCAGCTTCCTGGCATGGCCCAACGCTCTGGTTAGGAGAGCCAATGTCAACAGATAGCCCTGAAGGAAGGAGCAAAACCAAATACATGGGCACTTCTCAGAACAAGCGCTGTAAAACCTGCACAAACCTGAACAAGTGCCACAACACTGGTTTATATGGCCAGAATCAATAGTTGAGCCCACTCAACATGTTTGCCAACACACAAACACCGTGCTGGGTTTATGGCCCAGTGCCCTTCACAGAGGCAGAGCCCAGCTCCTCCTGCCCCTCTCAGCCACTTCTCACCCCCTCTGCTCCCAAGGGATGCTGATCATTTTGCCACATGGTCCCCAAAGCCCTGATACCCCGTGATAAGAGGCTGCTGCTGCTGCTCTGCAGTATTCCAGCCTGCCTGGCTTCCATCCAGCTGGACAATGCCTGCATCCCATCCAGCAGGTGGGATGACAGCATCCAGCCCACCACCCTGGTGAAAAGCAGCAGCTCAGCATGGGAGGAGGATTCACTGGTGCCAACACCACCCAAGGAAGCTTGCTGTGGGCTCTGAGGCTGGGCTTGGTGTTGGGTTAATGGACAGGGCAGCACCAGGGGGCTCAGCAGAAGGTGTAAAGCAACAACTGCTGCAGGTCAAAGCACTGAAGGATGCCTGAGGGAACTAGCTCATGCAGAGCTCAGTGCTGGCAGGCCAAAGGCAGCAACAGGAGATGAAGAGTGGAATAAGGAGGCAGGAGGGACAAGGGGACAAACAGGTGGGCTTCAGACCCACATCCCTGGCTACTCCCCTGCCTAGAGTCTGCTGCCACCAAGGTGGTGGAAGCAGAGCTGAGTGCTGCCTGTGGCTCATCCCCGGGTGTGTGCCTGGAGACTGCCATTGTCTGGGAGAAATGTCTGTTGACTTGGGTGTGGTTCCCTGTTACAGCTACTAAAACCTGTGTGGCAACACAGGGGTGCAGGGAGGTGTCATGGGGTTACACACAGTTCAGTCCCAGCCCTGCCCTTGATGCTGCTCCCTGCTCCACGTGGGAATGTTGGGCATCAGCCCCTATTGCCAGCACACCCCTCCCTGGGCACAGAGCTGAGGGACAGAGCTGCTGGGCACTCCCCATTCCTGACCCACCAGGAGCATTCTGGAAGTTGCTGACAGTGAGCACTCCAAATTAACTCAAATACACCTCAGGCAGGCCTGAGTGGAAGCAGAAGCTTGTGGAGAGAGGATAGGAAGGGTTTAGGAATGCTTTTGCTACATTAGAGTGGTGCCTTCGAGGTGGTGCTTGGGGCCTGATGTCTGGAGGGCAGAAATGAGCTCTCTTCTTGGCACAGCAAAAGCAGAGGTGGGCTTGGCAGGAAGAAAGTCATCTGAGGAGGAAGGAAAATGCAGGAAAATGGGTGTTTCAGGTGGGTTTGTCCCTGAGTTGGTTCTTCTGGACACAGAGGCTGATGAGACCTGGTCCTAGTCAGGGCCATGCACAGCCATGCAGCCCAAGGCTGAGTTCAGAGTTGCCCAGGTCTTCCTTCAGCAATTCAGTCACTCAGTGCTTGTGAAACACTAGTGAAGTGCCACTCTATTCCCTCACACGATTTTCCTCCTTCATTATAAACAGAACCACACTTGCCAGAACCCACTTCCTCTGTGTGCTCAGCAGCCTCCCTGCTCCCCTCTGGACTGAGCCAGCCACTGTTGTGATGTTAGCTGGGAGGGGAGACCAAGGTTGTTGCTCAAGGATATGGTGTTCTGGCTATTTATATAGAAACACTTTAAAGCAGAAGCAGTCAGCCTCTCCCTGAGGAGCCAGACCCACTCCTGCTGTTAGACACACCCAGGCACATTTTCTGCATCAACCTCCAGGGCTGCACCTATGGTCAGGTACCCCCTGCCCTAAAGAAACCCCGTGGCAGGCCAGAGACCAGGGTGAGGGCCCTCAGAAAGGAAGCCCAGGAGCAGCAGGCACTGCTGCAGGCACTGGCAGCAGGGCACACACCCAGAGCCACCTTATAATTCTCCCCCGGGTAGTGGCCAGAACCCTTTAAAACCTGCAGCTCTGCAGCACAAACTCCTGCTCCCCATCAAATCTCATTGTGACCAGCATTAAGGGATTAGCCTGTCCCTGCCTCTGCGCCACAACCAGCTGCTGGTCATGGCTCGTGCCCCTCTGCCCGTGCGGGGCTCGCCGGCTGCGCAGCCCCATCCAGGGGCAAGACTTCCCTAGCTCTGCCCACGGAGCTGAGCGCCCCTGGAAGATGAATGGCAGCAGATACGACCTGTTCCAGGAAACACCAGGTACCCCCCTGCTCCCCCAGCAGCTGCAGCAGGGAGAGAAGCAGCTGCATAACCTGCACTGCAGAGTTTATGTGAGTGAAGGGCACTGACGGGGTCTCCAGTGTGGGTTTGGAGCTGCCAAAATACGCTCAGTCCCCATCGGATGGGACCCCCATGTCTCTGGTTTCTGTTTTGCTTTGTGCAGGGTGAACATAGCAAGTTTGGGGGTGGTGATGGCTCATGTCCCCAAGTTGGTTCTGGGGCTCAAGAGGGAGATACCCAGCATGGGCAGCATGGGGGTGCAGTGACTCCTGGGGGAAGAGCTGGCAGAGTCAGGCTGGCATCCTGTGTGATTGCTTGTGCTGTCTGGGATTCTCAGGCCAGTTCCCAGTGCCTGGCATTAGTGCCCCAGGCTGCAGCTTCAGCTGGATCTGGGACAGATCCTGCCACTTGCAGCACAGCCTCTGCTCCTGAGCCAGATCTGCAGTGGGACTTCCCAACCCTCATAATGAAAGCTTCGAAGCAACTGAGAGAAAAACACTTGCAATGCAAATTTTGCTGGTTGCACAGTGTCCTTACCAAAAAGGTTTTTAGGGTTCCCCTCTGTGGCCCCCTCCAGCCAGTTCTGTGCTCAGCCCCTCAGGCCCAGCACCCACGAGGACCTCAGTGTGAAGGCCAGGAGGCTGGGTGGGGTTGGGATGCACCAAACATGTCCAAATTCCTGCAGACCACTGCCAGCACCATGAGGAACTCGGGCATGTTTGGTGCTTCCTGAGCTCTGGACCCCTGTGCCTCACAGAACCTCATCCCCAAACACCCCAGCAGCCTCCATTCCATTCTGGGACTCAGCAAAAATTGAGCTGCTCCTCTTCCTTGAGCAATTCCTCCCAAGCAGGGCTTGTGCTTGTGGTGAGGTTCGTCCTTCCTGGGGTAGCCAGCACCCCCAGTCACCATCCCATGGGACAAGCTCCCCATGCCAGTGGGGAGTCACATGCTGGGGGCTGCTCCCAGCAGTATCTGCACTCTTTATCAGCTGGCAATTGATTTAGGAAAGTTCATGGCTTCAGCGTCCCATGATACGTTTACTAGAAGTGGTTCATTTCCTCAAACGATGTAGTTTATGGTCATAATATATTTTAATTTCTTTATGATTCAAGAGGCCAATGGCACCAGGACTTGCAGGAATGTAAAGGGACAAACAATAGTGTTATCCTGTGTTGCAGACCTAGGTGGAATACTCACAGGCTGATTAGCAGTTTCCCATGTTGGTTAGCTGGGAGCCAGGCAGTTGGTCCTGCAGTGTCCTGGCCATGGGTTTCTGGAACTGTAGGGACGTGTGATCCCCTGCCCTTGGTGTCCTCTGTGCAACAAACCTTGCACGTAGAAGGCTCCCATGTTCCCATCCCTTGCTTTCTGCTGTGTTTTAGTTTCTCTGGCAGTGGACAGGAGGCTTGTGTCACACAGGAGGGTGTGTGGCTGGAGTGCAGCTGCTGTGGACACGGAGCTCCTGAGAGTTGTCTGGTTCTCACTCACCCCTTGCTGTGCTCTGGTGATTGAGGACATTGGGGACATGACAGGTTGTTCAGGCACTCTGCACGCTCCTGCAGAGAAAAAGCATTTTGTGCTAACTTGTTTCTAGTCTCCAGAAACTAGAATCTCCCAAATTTTAACTCACCACCCCTTTGTGGGTTTTTTTTTTGTTCCATGCCCAGTCTACCTTTCCCGATTCAGACCTGCCAGCGCTCCCACCTGCAGCAGCCTCCCTCCTTCCTCACACTCCCTCCCATCAGGCACATGTGGCCCTGTCCTGAGATGTTCCCCAAGTTCTATTCCCCAGCTGATGCTGACTTTGCCAGAGCAGCTGGAGCTGTTGGGTCCAGGTAGATGCTTTTTGCCCTTGAGGTGCCCTTGACTTTCCCTCCTCCAGGGCTGTGGGCTCAGACTATCCCCCAATACACTTGCCCTGTTGCAGCTCTCTCTCCATTGCAATCTCTTGCCTTAATTTTGAGGGAGGGCTGATCCCAAGAGCCCCAGCAGCCACTGGTGGTCACTTCCAGGCGTGGCTTGCTGATGCACCCAGCTTTCCAAAAAGATGTTTAAAAAAAAAAAAACGGTAAAACTTGATGTGTAACCACTGTTGATTTTGGCTGTTCTCCTCCTTCACCTATTGCTCCACAGCTGAAACGATTCAGGGGCTGTTTCATGTGTGTATAATGAATGTATAAAGTCAATGAAACCTAAAAGCCCTGCAAACAGCTGGCAGGGCTGAAGGGAGAGACTCACTTGCCTGCCAGACTGTGAGCTCAGTGAGAGATCCTTTTCCTTGGAAGCTTCAGGATTACTTAAGGAATACTTCAGGCCCAAAAGAATCATATCCACCTGCTAAACAAGTTTTCCCCAGGTCCAGAGCAGACTGCCACAATAAATGTGTGAGCTGGTGAGGCATGGACAGCAACAGTTGTCTGTTGCTGGCAGCAAACCCTCTCTCCACTGCTGCTGCTTCCCTGAGGCTCCTGCTCCCCGATTTAAATGGGGCTTAAACCATTGGATTTCAGCCCAGCTTTTGCCAGTGCAGTCAGTGAACCTGGAACAGCACATGGCAAAGTCAGAGCTTTTCTGGACTTTCTCCCAAATAGGCAGAGAGTGTTTAGCAGGAAAGTGTCTGGGTCTCTGCTGGGTTGGGGTTTGGATGGAGTGCTGTGCTTGTGGTGTAGGGTTTTAAGGGGGCAACAGGGATCAGTGGTGGGAGCTGTAGCTTGGGCCAAGTTGCAGCCTGTGGTGTAATGAAGAAGATGAATCTATTCCCCTTCCTCTTTTGGCCCCAGGCTCATTGAGTGATTTTATATGATAACAGAGCAGACAGAGCAGAGTCACAACAGCAAAACTGCAGGCCCCAGAGCCAGATGCTGCTTTCAGGGGCTGCAGGGCAGGCAGGGTGATGGCAAATACACATCAGCAAATGCCCTGGCATTTCCAAGTACAACCGCCTTTCTGGGAGCAGCTCAAATTTACTGTCCTTGCATAATAACAGCTCCCAGGAGAAATAATAATTACTTCCTCAAGAGTTCAGAGCCCTTGTTAGGCAGGATAATAAACCCCTCTACAGTCCTAGGATGAAAGGCAAGCACAGTGTTATCACCAGAGCAGTATATGCTGAAATGGTCTGTCTGTCCCCATGTTTGCAGTTCTTTCCCTACCACTTCTGCAGAGCAGCTATTTATTTTAGCTCCAATAATTGCCTCCAGGCCCAACATCATCCCAGCTTTGGCTGAAATGCTCATGTTGCTTTTGGAGAGGACTTCAGGCACAGTCTTATACCTTCTTTAAAGAAACTCTTCCTCATGCCCAAAAGCTGCCTCAATTCTCCATATGGGGATTTTGTGGTCTGAGGACCAGGACAATATTGGCTGGTTTGGCTACTTTTTGATAACTTTGGTCAGAAACAGCCTGAGGTTGCAATGAAGCTGCCTCTGTCACCCTGAGCTGGGCTGGGGAGCCTGGGCTGCCACCACATGTCACATGCTCATCAGTGACAATGTGTCTGGGGTCTGCTCAGGGATTGTCTGTCCTGGGCATTGCCCCCAGCTCCACACAACAAATCGGCCCCAAGCCCAGCTGGGGTGCTTCAGCCCTGGGGAAAGTAAATCACCAAGAGCGATTGCTGCTGAACAGGATGATAAAATTGATTGCATCTTCCCCAGGCAAGGTCTGGCACATGGCTGTAGTCTTCTCCTGCCTCTCATTGTTGGATCTTTCTGATCCACTTCCCTGGATGGGGCTGGTGGCTCATTTTCACCTCCACAAAGTGTTCTGCTGGGGCAGGGATGTGCAGTGTGCAGCTGGCAAGGGGCAAACAGACCTTAAACAACCTCTGCTGAATCATCTGTTTTCCTGTAGCCTTCTCATAGCTTCTGGGGAGGGACATGGGAGCAGACCCCCATCCGTGTGTCTGTCATATGATTGCCCAGAGCAAGGCAAAGATCTGCCCCCTGAGCTGGGGGCTTGTGCAGCTGCACTGACCTGCAGCCCCCCAACCCCAACAAATTCCTTGGAGCTGCTTATTAACACACTGACAACTCCGCTCTGGAGTCATGGCACGCCGAGGTAGAAGGCAGGAGGGTTTGACAGTATGTCCTAAATACCCCTGTTTACAAAAAGTCTGACAAAACACAAGCCCTTGGCTTTATCTTTCCCATTTGGAAATAGTCAGCGAGCAAATATACTCAAGGCATGAAAGGAGGGGGGTTTATATTGACTTTAGAAAAAGCTGTTCTTTAAAAACAGGAAAAAAAGCTCATCCTCGAGCTGTGCAGACTGGCTGTGAGACCCAAAAGTCCTGTGTAGGGGCTTAAAGGATGCCAGCTAATCTGAAGCAGTGAGCAAGTCATGCAGTAAACTGCTCTCTGTTAATTTTTTAATGCTGAATAAACAGGTCAAGAAATGATTAGCATGAGAATAAGTTGAGCTTAATTGGGAGAATCAGAAAAGATGAGAGGGAAGAGGCAAATTGGAGTTATCAGTTAACCATACAGAGTGGCTCTGCCTCCACAAGCTCATGTTCCCTCTTGTTTTTCATCCCTTCTGAGGCTGCTTCCCACCCCCCCCCCCCTCCACTTTCCTTAAATGATGAGCTAAAATTGCTGGTACAAGCACAATGGAAGCCCTTGTTTCTCCTTCTCATTTTCTCTCTGCAATGGCTGGCCAAATGAATTGCAGGTGATAAGGCTCCTACCTGGTTTTTCCTGAGGTTCTTCCCAGAAAGGAAGCTGCTGACATTAAGAGCCAAATCCACTTTGTACAAGTAACAGTGCTGTGCTCCAGTGCAAAATTTTCAGCATGATCCTGGGAGATCCAAGGACTGAGCAGACAGGTCCGTGGGCAAGGGGAAGAGCAGTCCTCGGGACTGCTTGAAGTGGAGTTTGGTCAGTGGTCGGAGATCTATATTCTCAGATAGGCAGGACTTTGTCCACAAACTGGAATTTGAAATTTCAAAGGGAAAAAAAAAAAAAGGCAGAAGGGACCTTTGCATGTGTGGAGGTGACTACAGCAGTGACGTTCCCCTGGGACTTTTGTTCTTTGTCTTGTAGCTGGGCTTCCTGCTTCCCCACAGCCCATGAAATGGCGACAGGCTGAGCAGGGCCCTGACCGTGTTCAGACTCTGCTGCTCTGGAGAGGTTTCACACCTGAGCCCATCTCTGCTTCGTGTGCATGTGGGAGAAAAATAAAAGCCATGTGAAATATTCCAGCTCTACTGTGGCCCCTTGGAGCTGCGAGTGACATGGGAGCAGAGCTCTGGAGTCAGGGCTGCCAGGGCCAGAGATGGCATTGCTGATGAAGCTGAGGGTAGTCCTGCTGGCTCTGGGCACTGGCTTTCCTGTTTCTTAAGACTGCAGAGCTGTGAGAGAGAACAGCAAAGGGCAGGAGGGTCCCTGGTCATGGTCCATGCTCAGAAAGTCTGCAGGCAACCCCAGACTGGGGTGCCTGGTCAATCCACTGGCAGGCAGGGCTGTGTCCTGCATCAGGCAGGAGAGATGGGCCAGCAGGAACTGCAGGAGCATAACACACACAGAGGCATCATAAAGATGGGACCAGGCTCCTCACAGGGTGCATGGCTGCAGAGCAAGGGGCATAAAAACTGGAGACACCTTCAGCCAGTGTCTAACCATGAGAACAGTCAAGCACCAGCTGGCTGCTGAGGCCGCTCTCCATCCTTGGAGGTGTTCAAGACCCAACTAGATAAAGCTGCAAGGAACCCATGCTGCTCTCACAGCTGGCCCTGCTTCCAGCAGGAGCCTGGAGCAGAGACTCTGGGGTCCCTCCCAACATAAATTATACTCTGATCCTACAACACCCTGTTCAAGAAGCAACAGGGAGGGACCCCTTGAGAGGAGCCTGCTCACCTGCTTGACATGCAGAGCTAGCCAGCACAGTAGGTGTTGGCATCCTTACTAAAAATGCCCTATTAAATACTCTTCCTGATCCTTGCCCACTGAGTAGCACAGATCTCATTTTCAGGGAATCCCCTTTAGGTTTGCATACATTTGCCAGATGGGGATATATAGATAAGGCAGAATTAGTGCCATGATGTTCCAGTGTGGGAAAGGATTTACTGCTCAAGAGATAAAAATTAAATAATCACTTGGCACAGAACAGATCGTGCCCCAGAGCTGTCATGGTCTCCTTTGAAACCATGTCCTGTCATAATAAACAGTGGGTGGAGAGTACAGAAAATGGGGAAGGAGAGTGGAGCAGATCTGGGAGCTGAACTTCCCCAGAGCACCTAGCCTGGGAACAGCTTCACCTGTCAGTGGGGGTCTTCCATAAGTTGTCTCTCTGTGGAATAAAAATGGCAAAACATTTTCTGTAGCCAGAAGTGTTTGAAACAGCCCCACAAGCAGCTGCTGACTCAAACATCTCCCACCTAAACCAGCTACAGACCTGTGGGGTCCTGTTGGCCAGTACAATCCACGACTCCATTAGCAAGCTGTCCCAAAACTCACCACACAAGGTTGCCAGGGGGAGACAGGGACTCCCCAGGCAGAAGACACCAGAGGAGACATCATCTCCAGCCAACAGTGCCCAGGGAGTAGCCAGTGCATTTCCATCAGAGCCCATCTCCAGGGCAAAGGAGGTGCATGGTGTCCTTGGCTAGTCTGGCCCTTGACCTCCACACCAACATGAGGGATTTGGGAGGGGGCACTGGTGACCCACAGAGGACAGTGGCAGTGGGAAAACAGCAGTCAACACAACCCTGGGAGGAAAACACCACGTCCCATTGACAGCCCTGGCCTCGTGAGCCACCTAATGCTCTCCAAACTTCCCCGCTCCTTATCTGCTGCTCTCCCACTCACGCTGCCTCTCTGATTTCTATTCCTGGCCCTTTTAATCCTTCCTGACTGGGAAGTAAATGGCCTTTGCAGCCTCCTTGCTCAGCAGGCTATTGAAGCAAAAGGTTTGTTTTGCTGAGCAGAGCAGAACAGGCCCTGTTTTTACGATATTTTACTAGACGCTGTGGCAAATCCTGCACATATTTGACCTGGTGTCTGTAGCATTTATCTAATCAAAGGGATCACTGTGGCCTGGCTGGGATTGGGATGGAGGTCTCAGGGATGAGGCTATGGACGGGGCTATGCTCTATTCTTGCATCTCCATCCCAGTCTGCACATCATAAAACCAATTTTTGACAAGAACTGTATCTGCCTAAAGGAAGAGCCACCAGCACATGAGCTCTGGCCTGTCCCTCAGGAGCACTGACCGAATGACTCTTTCCCCTGAAGCAAAGGCTCATTTATCACCATTCCTTAGTGAGAAAGCAGGGGCTCTCACCTCTGCTCAGATTCACTCCTGCAGACCTGTAGCCTCTGGGTGGAAGAGCTGATTAGAAATGCTATGTAGGTCATGCTTTTGGGGAGCAAAGGGCTGCTTGAACAATTCCGTGTGCTCCTAAAACCTGCATAGAAAATCATCACTACCATAACTGCCCAAAGGCATGTGCTGGTGTGGAGCCAGAGACTTTGGATTCACGTTGTGGCAGTGATGGTACTGTGGCCAGGGAAGCTTGTGGTGCCAGTGGGGTTGGGGCTGCTTTGGGGTGCCTGGGAAGAACAAACACGAGGCACTGGGAGCCCAGATCAGCAGCATGTGGACTCAGTCGCTGCTGGTTGCGAAACCACGGGGCTGTTTTCAATGCAGAGTGAACTGATACCAAATCATGAATTGCTGGTTCTCTTGCGCCATGCAGCCAGTGCCATTCAGAGATCGATTAAATTCCCACTCAATGATCTCGCAATTGCACTGAAAAGTCTCAGTTCTGGCTGAAGTGGAGGAGGGCTGTGCCATGGGGCAGCTGGGGAGGAGAGCACAGGCAGCTCTGGCCCCAGCTGCCCAGCACCAGTGGGGTCAGACCCAAGGTCTGGGGAAGGCACAGAACCCCTCTTGGTGCTGACAGCAGACAGTGCACCCGCAGAAGGAAAACTCCTGCTGCTCTGCTGTAACGTGACTCATGAAACTTTTATAACATATCAACCAAAACCCAAGGCTGGGGGGTGTCTGGCACAGAGTGATCTCAGCTGTGGGACAGGAGCCACCCTGGCAATTCCCAGGGTGTCTGTGCCACCCCTCAGCCCTGCTCGCTGTTTGGGCATGGCTGTAGAATGGGATTTGTTTATAGGGCATCCAGCCCCCTGTAAAACTTGGTTTATAGGGAGGTAAAAAGAGTCATATGTTTTGCTTTATATAGCAACATGTGAATTTCTAGGCAGGGGCTGACCTTCCCTGACCGTGAGGGAGAGAAAAGAAGGAGTGGAAGGGATGGAGGGAACAAGAGAAAGGAAAAGCAGGGGTGTGGGCAACCAGTGGTGAGGAGAGGAAGGCAATGACAGAAGTGGAGAACAACCTTGTTCTCCTGGTAGAGTTTTTTCAAAGTTTTCCACCCCAGCTATAATTAAGAGCAACACCAGCAGCTCAGCATCAAGGTCAATAGCCCTTGGTGAGTGCCTGCTTCCATGGTGCTGCCTGCACCAGGAGTCAGGATCAGAAACGCCTTGAGATTCAATAATAAACAGTCAACAAGAATCACTGCTGCTCCACAAAAAAAAAAAAAAAAAAAAAAAAAGCTTAGCAGTATTCAGCAATGGGTGAGATGATTAAAGATTAACCCCCTGCCTCCTGCCTCCACCCCTCTGGGAGTATAGGCCTTGAGGCTCAGCAAATCCTTTCAGAGAAATATCTGAATTAAAAGACAACAGGTAGGGGACGCAGTGAAGGCAGAGGGAGGCAGCAGGGCCAATAGCCTGGGACAAGGGGATCGGTACAATCTGGCCCGTGTTTGCCGAGGATAATGCGCCTTTCCAAAGCCCTCATTGACATGGAGATGGCAGATTATAGCGCGGCGCTAGACCCGGCTTACACCACCCTGGAGTTTGAGAACATGCAGGTGCTGGCTATGGGCAATGGTAAGTCTCCTCTGTCTTCTCCCCTCTGCTGGGTGGGATGAGCAAGGGGCTGCAGGAGGAGAAGTTCCTGGGGTGGTCACAAAAATGTTCCTGGGGAGGGAAGGGGTGTCAGATGGGGAGCTCGCAGGGGGGATCCTGCTTCCTCAGGGGAAAATAGAGGGGGGAGAGCAGAGCTGTGTTTCCTCCCATGTGTTGTGTCACCAGGGCTGCTGGGCACCTCTGTCCCAGAAGGGCTGTGCTGGCTGTGGGGGCTCTTCCATCACAGCCTGGGGGGTCTCCCCTGGGTTAGGGCTCTGCTCTGTCAGGCTGTAACACTGTGGTGCCAAAGTGGCTCTGCTGTGCAGTAACTCCCCACCACTCTGCCTCCCAGCCCCGTCTCCACTCCTGGGGGCTGGTCCTATCCATTCAGGTGCCTCAGGGCCAAAAATCATCCCCTTTGGCTCTGCTGAGATCCATCTGGATACTCTGGGACAAGCTCAGGCCTTGCTCCCTCTCCGTGCCCCTCTCCCATCCAGCAAGCATCTGCACCAGGGGCTGTGATTAGCCTGCCCTGGACCCAGGGCTCCATGGAGCAGAGGGACAGGATAATTTCCTGTGACAAGATCCAGTGTGCTGTGACTCTCCAGGGGTGGATGAGTCAGCTGGGCAGGCAGCACCAACCCCTCTCCTGCTGGGCAAGGGACAGCCCTTGCTTCCAGGGCTGTTTGGGCACAGCTGCAGCTGCCTTGCAGGACACACCTCCTGCAGGACCTCCACCTGCAGAAGCTGTGCCTCTTCTTCTGGCCAAGGACTGCATCAGAGCCCAGCCACTGCCCTGCACAGCTCTGCAGCTCCAGCCCCAGGGCAGCTGCTCAGCAGGGACCGTTTGCCTCTCACAGGCAAAATGCATCCCGTGTTCAGACAGGCTCAGGGATCTCTGAAACAGCTCCTGTCCTAACACAAGGCTCAGCTGCGAGGTCTCAGGCAGATTTTTTCTTTCCTCTATTTACCTGAACTCCAGCCACTTGATTGCAGCAGCCAGAGCTCACATTTTTGGCACATATTTGGCAAAATAAACTTAATTGGAAAATTATCCATTAGGCAATAATTTCATTGTTGTTGACTATTAGACTGAGATGTTGCAATTTCTTTGATAAGAGTGCCAGTTTTTCCTGTTCTGTGTTCATCTGATTACAGCGTGATAGATTGCTAAAAAGGGATTTATCTGGGTTGTCACAGATATACAAGTAATGGGATTACAGGCAGATCAGCTCTTCCTCTCACATCTAAGTCCTATGTTTAGCTCAAACTGGGAATTTGACTTTCCTTCTGCAATGACCTGCATCCAGCTGAGCCCTCGGGATATGTATGGAGGAAGGATGTTTTCAGAAGCAAGCTGCTCACGGGGACAAGAGAGAGCCAGGAGAGCCCTGGGAAAGCTCAGGGCTTTGGGAATGGAGACAGGAGCTTTGCACTGCCATTGCTGTAGCTGTGTGACAGGCTGTGCCAGGCAGGGACACAGAGAGGCAGCAAACTGACTCAGAAAGAAATATAGGAGGAATTGGAAAGACAGAAAGCTGGCAGGGAAATGAAAGATGCTGCCAGAGGTAGGGAAGGCTCAAGAACCCCTGTGCTGCTCACTGCTGGTTCTGTGCCAGTTATTCCTGCTGAGGGGTGCATGAGCAGGATGTGCAGCACCTGCTGAAATGCCCCTTTCTCTGCAAAAGAAAAGCTAAAAATACAACCCTGCCCCAACCAGACTTGCCTTGGCCTCCCCAGCACCCACAGCTGGGCTACCATGGGGATCCCAGCTGGGGCCAGCTCTTCTGCTGGGTGCCAGGTGGGAGCAGCTGTGGCCCTTCCAGGGTGAGTCTTAACTGAGTCCCTACAAAAACCCAGAAATCAGGGGCCAATAGACTCAAGCATTAAAAATCCCAGCAGGTTTCTATGGCTTTGTAGATCCTGGGTATGATTTGTGACTGGCATTTCCACTGAGGGAGGGGGATGTGCCTGTGCTGACAGAGAAAAATGTACATGGGAGGGGACAACTAGATCAACTGAATTAAGGGCTGATCCCTTCAGCCTTGAGGTTTGTTTGGCTTGCTGGAGGGTTTTAGTGTAGCCCTTGTGTGGTTTTTAGTCTTTGAGATGTCCTTTCCTCCAGCTGCAATTCCCTGTCCTCCAAAAAAAGCCCTGCAAGTCCCAGTCCCCCTTGGTCTGTAAGGACTGCACGACAAATCAATGTCCACTGTGATCCTACCAGACTCTGGAAGATACCCAGCCTACAGCCTTCTCCATGCCAGAGTGCCATCTTTTTTCTTTAATCAGTCCTTCTTTGCATGGATAGCCTTTGCTCACATGAGTTTTCCAGCTGAAGTCATTTGAGTTTGTTATTTACCTAAAGTCTTGTGTTCCCAAGGGAGGGCTGTGCAGGCTGGAGCTCCAGGAGAAGGGAAATGTTCACCTCATCTGCTCAGGACTGTCTTGGGCTCTTTCAGTGCTCTAACACAAACACCTCCCTCATAAATCAGCTGCTCACCCTGAGCTGTAATACCTCAGCTTTAACTCTGCATCAGCTTTTTCTCTGGCCACACCACTGCAGCCCAAAGTGTCTGCAAATCCCCGAGGAATTTTGGCTCTGCCCTGTGACTCCTGCAAAGGGGCTTCCACTTCATCTGAAGGCATTGCTGCAGCCAGGCCTTTGGGAAGAGGGGTCTCACCATGGAATACAGGATGTTTCAGTGCACCCAAAATGCCATTACTTAAGCACTGAGAGCTTGCACACTCTCTCCTTACACACCTCTCTGACTGACCCCTGCCATACAGCCAGGCTGTGGCTGCCTGGCTTCTCCCAGAGTCTCTGACTGGTAGCTGAGCTAGCAAATGTTGTCTGGCTGTCTCACTGTCTCCTTCATGCCGTGTCCTCCCCCAAGCAGACACGTCTCCATCAGAAGCAGGCAGCCTGAACACGTCCAGCAGCATTGGGGTGAGCACGCTGTGTGCCATCTGCGGGGACCGCGCCACGGGCAAGCACTACGGCGCTTCCAGCTGCGATGGCTGCAAGGGCTTCTTCAGGAGGAGCGTCCGCAAGAACCACATGTACTCCTGCAGGTGAGGACAGAGGGCACACACACCCGTGGCCCACACAGAACAGCCCCTCACAGCTCAGTGGCAAAGCCCTCAAAGTGCAGCAGCACGGTCCTTCATCCTCTTCATCCTCCCTGCATCCTCCTCCAGTGTCCCGGACCTAAGCCCTCAGCTGGGAGGGGTCAGTGGCTGCCCAGACTTTGGGACTGTCCTCCACTGGTCACTGGGAAAGACCCTGCGAGGTGTTTCTCTGTATTTTAGGGGCCAAGCACGTGTTCTTGCAAATGAGTATGGCCAACCGTGGATGTGGCCATCAGGCAGCAAGATGCCAGGGGAGAAGCCCCATTGCAGGGACTTACACTCACTACTCAGTGCCCTGAGTGCAGCACAAACCTTGCCCACTCCCTGGGGGCAATCCTTCTCCACCACAAGATGGGTGTGTGCCTTCCATCCTACAGCTGTCAGTGCTGTCACTGCCTGTTCCATGATACAAGAACACCCAAGGGGCACCATGAGGAGCAGTATAACATGCATTTCCTGAGGATCAGGCACTCGTCTTGCTCCTGAATCTCATGCACTGCACCTCGTGCCATTGGTGGTGGCCCATGGCTCTCCTGTGTCATCAGCAGCTGGGACCTGCTTGCTGCTGGCTTTGAGCAACTCACACCTAGAGAGTCACAGAGGAAACTGAAGAATCCTCAGTTCACAGTGTCTAAATCCCTTGGGCTTTTTGAGTCAGGTACTCCTGATGGCCTGACAGCCCCTTGGAGAACATGAAGGGCACACGACTCTAAAACCCGAGTGGCAGAAGGAAGGGACAAGTTTATGAGTGCCTTTGAAGCATATCATCATTTTCACCCCAGGGTTATTTAAGGTGGCTGTCCAGGGAGCACCCTCCCCACAACTCCATCAGAAAACCCAAGGTGCCCAGTTCTTTGGAAGCTGAGGCTTTTATTTGCACTACAAGAATATTTTAAAAGCTTTCAGGCATCCATGGGGACGATTTGGGCAAATAATGGCTTGGGGGCTTTAAAAAGCACAGTAGAAGGAAGCTTTTTCAAAAGCTACATAATTCAGCATGGCTGAGAGCCCTTCAGCTCTGTACTGCATTGTCTTTACTCTGCAAGCTGGATCAATCTGCTGTAAATTAGAGCAAATTTGCAAGTGAAATTCATGCTGCAAGTGGCCACCAGGCTCGTGAGTCACACACATGGGAGATCAGTGTTTCCCCCCCCATGTGCAGAGGATTTGATGACAGAAGCCTGGAGGGAGGGAGCTGGTTGCTTCCCAAGTCCTCTCTGAAGTGCAAGTGGCAGCAGAGCAATTTGCACACCAGCAATGCTGTCCAGAGGTCAGAAACAACCTCTGAGAATCCCAGACAGAGCCCTGGAGAGATGCAGAGACTTAAACTGACTTCTTAACCTCACAAATGGGCTACTACAACCTTCCACCTCTTTTTAAAATTCAGAATAAAGGCATTTTTGCTTCTATTCTACTGGGATCTAGCTTATAACAGCAGCTTCCAAGTTGGTTCTGACCCTCCTAGATCACACTTAAATTCCCTGGGGTTTGCTAGTCCACTATAGATGTCCTATCCCTAATGGTCACCGAGTAAGACCAGCAGCCTAAGCTCCTGCATGTGACTCAGGTCTAGTCTGTCCTTATTGAACATCCAAAGGTAGAGGGAAGAGCTGAGATGTTCAGTGCAAAAAGGAAACCACAGGCTAAAGCAAGAGTGGAAAAATCACAGACTGTGCTCCTTTCTCAGGGTGAGCATCTGGGAACCTGCTCTGAGTATGTTTGGAGCTTGGGGCCCTGTCTTGTCCTGCCTTCAGCCTCACTCTTGCTGCTCCTCACACCTTTCTTTCTTTCTTTCTTCCCAGGTTTAACAGGCAGTGTGTGGTAGACAAAGACAAAAGAAACCAGTGCCGGTACTGCAGGCTTAAGAAGTGCTTCCGAGCAGGAATGAAGAAGGAAGGTGGGTGACTCTGGCTTCCCCCAGCAGCAGTCCCTCATGCTGTGGATGTTTGAGGAAGCCCTTGCAGCCCCAGGCTGGTCCCTGCCAGGTGCACACTTGCCCTGTTTTCCCTCCACAGTGCTCTCCTGGGCACAGAGCCTGACCCCCAGCACAGGGGATTCAGGGAGAGGCCATGCCTGTGTCTCAGAACTGCCCGTGCTTGTGCAAATAAATCACACCCAGGGCTCTCCAGCTCTCTGCTGCTCACACTGACACACACATCACCTGGGCTCCCACACAGCCTGTCCGTTGGAGGGGTTTGGGAATGCTTCTCCACATCACTGAGGAACAGAAACTTCAAAGAAGGCCTGGAAATTTAGAAAAACTTTGGTAAACCTGCTCCAAGTGCTTTTGTCCCAGAGTGACAACAAAATCCACAGCTGGATGTGTGAGTCCAGCAAAAGTCACATTGGCATTTTGCACCCTTTTTTCCTGATAGCTATATAGGTTCTTGCTGACCTCTGCAGAGAGGCAATGAGCTTAGTTTAGGTTCAACCACAGCAGAAAGGATCCAGAGTAAAGTAGAGCATTTTTGCTATTTAACTGTATGTAAAGAGTAGAGATATCCCTACAAGGCCCATGCTCAGCCCCTCAGCTTCCTCCCTGTCTCTGCAACCCTTACAGATCCCCACAGCAGGATTCTCCCTTGTTTAGCCCCGTTTTGAGAAGTGGCAGCAAAACCTGGTGGCCTTGACAGTCCTGTTAGTGGAGGGACAAACTGCCAGGAGCAGAGGCATCCCACAGAGCTCACCCCACTCATGTCTGCAGAGGGACAACTGGGAGGCATTTGGCCCTATTATTCCATGCAGGGAAATTAAACCCCATGCTCCTCCCAGTTCACACTGCTTCAAGGAGAAACTTTGGAGTAAAAGGGTCCGTGAAGACAACAGGGAAGTACCAGTGGTACACTGGTGGCTGTAGGAACACCTCTGAACAGGAAAATTTATTCTGTGTAAAAGGGGATTAGGTATCACAAGCAACTTTTCTTGACTTTTCCTGAAGAATATAGGAATCCTCCTCTCCATGCAGCTCATCCCCTGCCCAGAGCTGTGCTGTTGTCTGTTAATATTCAATAGAAGTTACATTAGGTGCATGACCAGCTAATACTGAGCAAACATTTGGAAAACATCATGGCGTGACTGAACTCGGGGGCCTGCCACTGATAACAAGCAGCATAACCTTGAGAGCTCCGATTTACAGCCGCTGACTGCAGGGCTTTTCTCCTGGCCCAGCCTCATTATTGCTTTTTATCAGGCAGATTTATACATCCAGAACATATCAATCCAGAGAGCCACCAGCCCAAGGCAGGCACTGTGCTGTGTCCCCTGCCATGGATCAATAGCTTATTTGAGCAGAAGGCTTTGAGTGGCGTGGCCAGGGTGAGTTACGGCCAGCCCAGGCCTCGTGACTGACAGAGCAGGCAAATCCTCCCCTTCAAAGCCCTCAAGGCTCTCAAGACCAGACCAAACAGGGAGTCACACTGGGGTCAAACCTGTCCTGGGATGCCTTTACAATAAGGTACAAGACAGCTTTTTTGCTCTGGATGGATAAGCAGGAGCAGTTCTGTGCTTCCTTCCTTATTGTAGTTGAGACAGAAGTTTTCCAACTACACCTACCCAGTGCAACAGCTTTCTGAATGGAGCTCACAGGAGTCATGTGGGCAGGGAAATCTTGCAGATACTCCTCCATTTCACACATCAGCTTTGGGCTGCAAACACGAGCATGGCCACTGTTTCAAACCCTGTATCATGATATCAAAAAGCTCAGATCCTTCTCCAGGAAATTTTCCCCGCTGAACTCTATAGGTGTTTGGGTTCTGAATCAACCCCATCCCTGGAAAGTCTAGTAAAGCAAGTAAGAAATCAGATCCACCAGATATAGTCAGCTCTCGCTGGCATCCCATCACAAACCAGACACAGCTGCACCTCCGCCCTGCCTGGCAGGGAACCTGGGAAACTGCAGCTAAGGAAGGGGAACGCCAAAAGTCTGTGCTAGTTTTCAGTCTGCATTGCCATGAGCGACCTGCAGCTCAGCCAAAATCCTCTCTTGCAGCTGTACAAAATGAACGGGACCGAATCAGCACCCGCAGATCAAGTTACGAGGACAGCAGCCTGCCCTCCATCAACGCCCTCCTGCACGCAGAGGCCCTGGCACAGCAGGTACCTCTTCTTTCTTCTTAGCAAATACAAAAGCATCAGGCACTACCTGGCTTGTAGAGGCAGCTGAGTATTTCACAGCTGAGTCGTCAAATCATCACCTCTTTTCTAAGTGGCCTATCTGCCAACTCAACACTGATTTTTCAAAAATCATTTGTTACCTGAAACCATTCAGTTAAATCTCCTTAGTCCAGAACTCAGTTGTAACAATATGCAATGATTTGTTCTGCTTTAACAGGACACAGGAAAGCTGGAGAGCCTGATGGAGGAAAATAGGGTAGAATCATTGCAATCTGAAGAGCTGTGGCTGCCTAAACCCACGAGGGGCTGGCCTTGCATGAGCAGCCTCCCTTCCCCATGAGCTGTTAGGAGCTTTGGATTCCTGCAGTTTCATGAGGAATCAGTTTCCTGCTTGTTTTATGCAGATACCTTTTCCAGTGCTTGCTTGAAATTCCCTGTTTCCACTCTCACACTGCCAAGATTTGTTTCCTAGAGTGTTCACATTGAAAAGACAACTGATTTAAGAGAGTGGATACTGCAAATGGTGTGCACAGCTCAGCACTCTCTGGGAGGACACAGGACAGGATGGGGGCACAGAGCCTGCAGGGAGGGTTTGTCTGTGAGAATGAATGATGAAGATGGAGCTGTGCTAGAGGCAAGAGCTGCCACTCTCCATGGGAGCTGTGGAGAACAGCACTCTGTGTCCTGGGGAAGATGAACAGGGGGTTGAGTTGGCAGTCCATGCTGCTCCAGGGGTCACAGACCCTGAAGGCTGCCCTGGGAGATGCTCAGGACAGGACGTGCTGTGCTCTGGCTCCACATTAGGCTCAGGCTGAAGGGTCCACTTCCCCAAGGAGGAGATATGCCAGAAGGGCCAAGGGCCAATCTTGTACACAAAAAGCACATCCAATCTCATCCCACATCTCACCTTGTCCCATGCAGGCCCTAATATATTTATATACCCTATAAAAATAAGATTGGTGCTGCTCCCAGAGGTGTGGGACAATGGGGTCTCAAGTCACCAAATCTACAAGGGAAGGACATTTCTGGGGCTCAGAGTTTTGCAGTGCCATCACATGTAAGCAGGGTCTGCTGATAAAAACTACAACCATGGACAAATTCAGGGGAGCTCCTGCTCTCCCACAGAGCACAGAGAGACTCATTAAACAAGGCAGGCTCCAGCACGGTAATTGGTAACTTTTATGTGCCTGGCTAATTAGAACAAGATACTGCTGAGGAGCTGCTTTCTCCAAGATCTAGGGTCACTCACTCAGAGGTCTTTATTTATTTGCTAAGCCTTCCGGGCCCTCTGATTAGGGTAATACATGGTGAGATTTTTACAATCTTATTTATTCAATAATAGCTGGTTAGCTGGAAAGCCTCCAGGTAATGCAACCTGAAAAAAAAAAATGCAGGTGGTATTTGAATTGCATTTCCTTGGGGAGGCTGGCAGGGTCTGAGCTGAAAATGCTGGCAGGAATAGGACAGGAAGAGCTGATGTTGTACAAGAGCACAGAGGGCAGGCAGAGGGCAGTGATGGGGTTGAGTTAATTGCTTACAGAAGCATGAGGATAAAGTAGTGACTAAGGGCAAATTTTAGATGGCCTGGGTGAGCAGCTATGCATGAGAACCAGGCAGGAGGTTGGGTGCCTGGTTTGGGGGAGATGTTCTGTCCAGCTCTGTGTGACAGTACTTGCAGAGTTGTCAGGTTTGTCCTTTGCAAATGAAATGGCAATCACAAATAATTCGCCACACAACAAAGGTGACCTGTGTTGTGGGCATGTTTGCACTTGCCCAGTTTTGCCAAAAGGACCTAAAAGACAATGGGAGGTGGGAGACTCTTATCTTTAAAGTCTGTCTTAAGCTATTTAAAATGGG
The DNA here is from genome assembly GCA_013401135.1 of Cettia cetti. Classification (NCBI taxonomy): domain Eukaryota; kingdom Metazoa; phylum Chordata; class Aves; order Passeriformes; family Sylviidae; genus Cettia; species Cettia cetti. The sequence continues at coordinate 57,981 of VZUI01038620.1, read as the reverse complement.
TGATGTCAAATATTAATGACCTGGTGCTCACAGAAGGCAATGTCAGACCTAGAGAGCTGTGGCCTGGTGTGCTCATGGTGACTCAGGAGAGGAGCAGAGCCTGCCTGCCTCCTGTGGAAAGCAGACTCAGCAGCTCTGGCCAAGCACTGCCTCTGGAGCAGGGGGGAAGGGGGAGCAGTGCTCTGCACTTTGGTGGCACCAAGTAGCTTGTGCAGCAGCACTGGGTGGATGTGTCCTTTTCCTGGATCTTGACTGAGCACATTTGTTCAGTGGGAGGAAGAGCCTGGCTTTAGGAATGTTTCTTCTGTGCTTTCCAGTCTATTCAAGGCATTACAGTTTATCAAGATGATCCACAGTCTCTGCTCTGCAGCGTTTCATGTTCCCAGATCCCCAAGCTGATCTCACTTTAAATGAGTCTTGTTGGGTCACCTATTCTGGGAACTGGGTGTGTGCAACAGAAAAATGTAATTATAATTTCTGGAGTCTGCATCAGCACAACCCATGGGCTGGGGGCTTTCCTCTCTGTGGTTCCTGTGTGGCACTGAAAGCTGAAGGATCTCTTCTCTCCTTCCAGATATCATCCCCTGTTCCCGTGCTCAACGGAGACATCCGAGGGAAGAAGATTGCCAACATTTCCGACGTGTGTGAGTCCATGAAGCAGCAGCTGCTGGTGCTGGTGGAGTGGGCCAAGTACATCCCCCCCTTCTGTGAGCTGCCCCTGGATGACCAGGCAAGTCCCCCCTTCCACCCCACCTTGCTCTGCCCTGGCAGAGCCAAAGCCAGCTGAGACCTTCAAAGAAAATGCTCATTGTGCACTCTGTTATCCTGACTGCTGCAGCTGATTGGGAGCAGCATCCATACAATGCCAGCACAGGCCAGGCATCCATACAATGCCAGCACGGGTCACTTGCATGTGCTGCTAATCAGTCGATGAGCACAGCCAGATAACACTGAGCTTGAATGAGGTCGTTACCAGAGGAGCATTTTGGGGTCAGCCAGTCATTTGTTAATTATGGCTTGTGCAGCACTTTGAAAACCTGAAGTGCTATACAAATGCTTGGGGTAATCAGAATTAGCAGGAGAGATTTCTGGCCTAAGGTTTGCCCCAAACTTAAAATCTGCCTGTCTCTTGCTGCTTCCTGCCTAGAGGTATGTTTGTATTCACACTCCCAGTGTGGAATTTTGAAGCTGAACACTAGTTTGCTCCCAAGGCAGTAGAAAATCTTTTTCCAGGGTTAAAAAGCAAGAATATATTTGCATTCAACAGCAATTATTAAAATGACATTTGTGGGTTCCCTAATGAGGATAAGCACAGTGGGTTTGCTGTCCTCTGTAGAACTGCACTGCAAGATCTCAGAGAGGTACAAGGAGAGGCCTCCTGTGGAAGTCTAAATTTCAGAGGTCTGCAACAGGTGTTGAAGGATATGATGTGTGCCCAGCCTTGAACAGCACATTTGACTGGGTTAGCATTTCTGGCAGGGTCAGCACAGGTCCTGTCACAGGTAGGAAGGTATTTCCAGTCTGTCCAGTGTACAGGCACAGAACCAGCATGTGTTCTCTTCAGCTAGCACCAGTCTCTAGCCCTATTGACCTAGAGGTAATTTTTATATAATGAAGAAAAAGGATATCCAGTTGAGAGTATCCAGCTGGTCAAAACCACCTAAATCCTAAATCTGAGCTCTTTAGAAACCACCCAGCAGCACCCAGAGCTCTGGGGAAATCAGTGCTCTTAAAATGGGAGCATGTTTCCTTCTTTTCTATTGTGTACAAGTGTTAACTTGTTTAAAATTATAAGAAATCTGTTAAATGGCTAAGGAAAATACAATTCATAATTTCTGCAAACCAAACTGGACTCCAATGGCAAATGCCATTTACAAGGCAAACAGGCTGCAGCCCAGCACAGACCTGGGGCAGCTCTGCACAACCCATCACATCCTTGTGCCACTTGGAACAGAGGCCCTAAACCTGGCCAGTAGCTCTGCAAACTACAGCAACTTCCACATGAGCCCATTTTACAGTTGTGGGGCTGCAAAATTCCTCAAAAGAGAAAACAAAACCTAAAGATGGCACAGTTTGAACCCTGCCTTCCCACAAGGGAGAGGCTGCTTCACAGGCATGAAATAAATCCCCTTTTGTAGAAAAGATCACACCCAACCCCTCATTCTCCTTCTGCACCAAAATGTCAAAACTAACATGTCTGGTGGGGCAAAGCCATTTCATCTCAAAGTTCAAGTTCTCCTTTGTTGTGTTACAACTGTATATTTATTCTAGTTCACAAAGGAACAATGTGTCTCAGGTTCATCACTGCATGAGCAAATATCAAATGAGATGCTTTGGCCTTCTTGAAGTTATTCTCTTTAACCTTGCTCAAACAAGGAAAATTTATAGACACAAAAAAAAAAAAAAAGATGGTTACAAACTGAACCTTCTTGAATTTGCAATAGGTAGGAAATTTCTAGGTGAGAGCTTCACTCCCCCACTGGGACTGGCAGTTTTTTCCTTGTCAAAGTTTTGTCAGGTAGGAAAGCTCAGTTTTGTGTAGCTCTGGTAATTCCAAGCAGCTCAGCTGACATATCCACCTATGTTTGGACAGCAATAGAGAGAGGCTAGATTTTGGCATCTAGATAAGATTCCCCACTATCATGTGTGCTCAGTCTTTTTGCAAGGATCCCTACTCTGTTTATTTTGCATAACTTTTATACCATCTGGGGTAAAAAAAAAACCCAAAACCCTCTCCTAGACACCAGAGCTCTCTCCTATGGGTGATACGTTCTCCTGGTATTTCTGATAGGGTAAGACTTCTCTTGGCTTTGACAGATGCTGAGGATAATGCACTGGAAAAGGGGACCATACTTTTCAGCATTTCTCTATTAATGTTTAATGATTGTTTTCTCCAGCAGAAGCTCCTGGCTGGACATTAAGAAGCCTCTGTGTCAGGATGTCCAATTGTTAACTTCTCCTTCTGCCTAAATCTCTGAAATTTTTAACTGAAGGAGGGCAAAAGATTCAGAACATTCTCAGGAGCCACTGGAGGGTGTAAAGTGAAACACTTCAATCATTAACATCAGGGGAGAAAAACATCCCTTTGGCTTCCCTGTCCCCAATTCCTGTGGCTGTGGAGGGGATGAATGGCCAGGGTGTGACCCCACTGTCCAGCTGGACATGGGTCCCCATGGGTGTGATATCAGTGGGAGATGGGCACAGCCCAGAGGGACAGCAACTGTCCAACTGCAGGGATTGCACTTCTCCCCACTTCCCAGCATGGAGTGTGGTCCCTGGTTCTGCACTTGGTAGCAGTTGTCTGCAAATACCCCACAGAGAGGTCCTGGGACAGTCTAGCATGGTCCTGCTCATGACATGTGTCCTGAATATGGGATATTTCAGGTGCTGTCTACCATCTGCTGCTTTGCTGGATTTATAACTGCTTTAACACAGACCATTTTTTGGTCTCTTTCTCTGCCTGTAACTGAAGAGGGGCCCTCACTCCCCAACCTTGAGTGGTGTACAGGAATGCTGAGCTTTCCCTCTTGCTTACATGAAATCACAGCTTTGTCTCAGTCTCTGCATCACCCAAATAACTTTTCCCTGCCCTTGCAGGTAGCACTGCTACGTGCACACGCAGGGGAACATCTGTTACTGGGAGCTGCCAAGAGGTCCATGGTGTTCAAGGATGTCTTGCTGCTAGGTAAAAATTGCACTTCTGCTCCCAGCCCATCTGCTTCTGTGACATTCCCCTGCTGGGGAGAAGGAGAGGGTGGTTCAGTGTTTGTGGACATCCTTTTTGCAAGGGTGGTGGCTTGAGCTATTCTGTATTTTAGCAAGCCCAGCACAACCTTTGGGTGCAGCTAGGCCTGGCTGACATTGACATCAAGGCCACAACGTGTGGCAAATTTGGGGACTGTGTGAACATTTATGGTGCACCCCCAGGTGTGTGTAAGCAGGCTGTGGTGGGATTGAGAAAAAAAGCTCTCACTCCTTGGTCAGATTTATTTCACTTGAGTGGCCCCTGTGTAAAGAGAAGCTGCTCTGGCAAAACAGATGGAAATTTCTGGTGTTCTGAGACAGTGCAGGGACTGAAGGGGGAACTTCTTAATTCCTCCACCCCCAAAATTATCTCAGCATTAGTTATCTGCATTTTGAACTCCCTGTCACCCCAGATAAGTCTTGAGCAATGACAGGGTGATGTCTCTGTGCTGCTTGTCTGAAGGAAATGATCACATCATCCCACGGAACTGCCCCGAGCTGGTGGAGGTGAACCGTGTGGCCATCCGCATCCTGGACGAGCTGGTCCTGCCCTTCCAGGAGCTGCAGATAGATGACAATGAATATGCCTGCTTGAAAGCCATCATCTTCTTTGACCCAGGTATGACCCAGCATGGTGAGGGTTACCATCAGAGGGGCCTAGTTCTGGTTTGTGCTGACTAACAGCAGTCCTGGGTGGTGAAAATGCTGCCTGGTCTCTTATCTGGGCCAAACTGTTCTTAGAGAGGGAGGGGAGAAGTCAGTCCAAGCAGAAAAAAATTGTCCATGCAGCAGGTGATGGGCAGCTCGCCTCAGGCTGTGCCCAGCCTCCATGCTGTCACTGCCAGGCAGCTCCCAGAGCAGCAGCCTGCAGAGTTTGCTGTGTGGGTTGTTGCAGATGCCAAGGGCCTGAGCGATCCGTCCAAGATCAAGCGCATGCGGTACCAGGTGCAGGTGAGCCTGGAGGATTACATCAACGACCGGCAGTACGACTCGCGGGGCCGCTTCGGGGAGCTGCTGCTGCTGCTGCCCGTGCTGCAGAGCATCACCTGGCAGATGATAGAGCAGATACAGTTCGTCAAGCTCTTTGGCATGGCTAAGATTGACAACCTGCTGCAGGAGATGCTGCTGGGAGGTGAGTACTGGACGGTCTGACAAATGGCCTCTCAGCCTTCCCTGATTATTGTCCCCTTGAGACCCTCCTTGGTCACTGCTCCCTATCTAGAAAAGTTACAGACAGCCAGTCTGCAGGTTAGCCTGTCACTCACACAAAATCATCTCCCCTGTCCTTGACAGGGCTAACCAAGGGTCCTCTACTTCTTCTCACCTAAAGAGATGCATTAGCTGTGTCTCTGTTTACAGAGAGGCATCCCCAGCCCTCTGCACACAGACAAACTTTGCTGTGCACCCCCCAGGCTCCTTCTGGCAAACATTTCACCAATCCTCCTCTGCCAGAAGGAACTCTTCAAAAAAAAAAAAGTTTGAAAGCTCAGGTTGAAAGAACATTCTAGATTTTCTAGAGGGAGCATCCAATGGGACAAAACAAAGTGAAAAGTTCCCACTGTGCTATTCTTCCCGTGGAGGTGTGACTAAGGAATATAATCCTGTATAAGGGGACATGCAGGCAGCAGGCAGGGATTAGTCAGTTCAAGGCATCCATGGAGGAAAAAGGGAAGGGTGTGCTCCAGTCACCTGTGCACAAAGCCTTGGACATTTGGGTGCAGTGGGTCTGCCCATCTGAACTGTCTCCTTCTGCGTTGTGGCAATTAATTAATGTCTTATGCACGTTCTTAGGCTCATCAAGTGAAACTCCGCACGCCCACCACCCCCTGCACCCTCACCTGATCCAGGAGAACCTGGGAACAAACGTCATTGTGGCCAACACAATGCCTCCTCAGATGCACAACGGGCAGATGTGTGAGTATGTCCAGAGACAGGGAGCTCCTGGGAGAAACCAGGAGCTTTCCAGGGTGCCCTTGCAAGGAAATCTGCAAGCAAGACAAAGTCTCTGGTAATGAGTGTGTGAGAAATTCCTATGCAGAAAGGAGGGAAAGGCAAACAGAGAGGTGGGTTAGATTAGATTAGGCCAGACTAACTGATTCAACAAGATACTCCTTGGCAGACTGTAACTTTTACATAGCCCTTAAGGGATGAATGATCCTATCCAGAGCTTAGTGAAATCAGTGGAAAGGCTCCCCTTCCCTTGAGTGGTTCAGACACACCTCAGTTTGTCCTCTGCAAAAACACAGGAGGATCTGGCCATGGAGCCACCACTGGGGACCTTGTGCTGAGATGACCTTGGCTGACCAAAAATGTGGTTAGTACAGGTCAAAACATCAGCAGGTCCCCTTATTTGATGTTGGTTACTGTGGTTCTCCTGGGGTATCAAACCATGCCTGTGTGTCTGGGCAGCACTACAGCAAACACACAAGCCCTTAAGAGCCTCTGCTCTGCTGACATCTGAACCCTGCATGACTGAGGACAGATCTCAAGGCTGTCAGGTTTGTGAGGCCCTCTTTTAATTTGGTTTCTCTCTCTTCAGCTACTCCAGAAACTCCACAGCCTTCCCCACCCGCGGGCTCAGGATCAGAGCAGTACAAGCTGCTGCCTGGAGCCATTGCAACCGTGGCAAAGCAGCCCACGTCCATCCCACAGCCTGCCATCACAAAACAGGAGGTCATCTAGCAACCCCCAGGCCAGCTGGCCTCCTTTGAACACTGTGTGGGAGAAAAGCCCGACCTGACTCTGCCACTGTGAAAGGAGAAGCCATCCAGAGGTCCCTGGGCACGAACACACGGACTTGCTTATTGGACTGACCACACCAGGAGCTGTCTTCCTGCAGCTACGGACAGCACGTGCCACGGGCAGCCCCAGAGACCCAGAACCAAGGCTGAAGCCTTGCTGAAACCCTCAGTTCTTGTAAGGAGGGCCAGATTCCTGCCTCCTCTGTGGGGAGGTCGCAGTGATGGCTGGGGACGGGCCGTTGCCCCACTGCCACCTCAGCATTGGCTCAGCACACAGCAGACCCTGCGAACAAGCAATTCCCTGTGCCGTGGGAGTGGAGGGCTCCCCTCCCACAGCTGTGCCAGCCCCCCTGAGAGTCCCCAGTCCAGCCAGACTTGGTGGAGGTGGAAGCTCCCCCAGGAGCATCACAGCAGGTGAAGCACGTGGGGTTTGCCCAGGCAGCACTGCCAGAACTGCTCCTCAGCCTTGGCTAGTCCCAGGTCTTTGCATGGTGTCACCCTTCAGCACACTAAGCACCCCCAGCCAGATCTAACAAATCTTTTCAGCTGATGCTGGGGCAAAGTCTGGCCCACCAAGACACTGCACTATTTGGATCCCTCTGCCACTTGAGGGGTTTTGATATTTCTGTGCCATACCTGCCCTCTCACAATGCTCAGAGAGGCAGCCACTGCCAAGCCCTTCCCTTGCACCTTCACTGCCTCCTGGGAATTTGAGGGACCATGGGATTCCAGAGATTTCAGCTAATGGGATGGGGACACCCCTTTACAGGCTGGCAGCACTGCCCAAAATATCTATGGCCCAACTACTACTCCTCAGCAGTCAGAAGAAGGCCACTGAATGCCTATTTGGAAAGAAGTGGGTGAAAGATGTAGGAAGGGGAGAGACCTATGGGGTGAGAAGAGCTTGAGCCTCACAGATTGGACTTGGGCTTGGGCTTTCTGAGTGCTGGGAGCATTGGGACCCAGGATGTCAGTTCATACCCAGCTTTAGTGCTAAGATTTGCCACACAATCTACATCTCCAGTGCAGTGCCACTCCTTCAGCTTAGAGTGAGTGGCTGATAATAGATTTATAGGTCTTCATAATATGATAGTAACTCATTATGACTCCTTCTGACCTCAGAGTGTTCAAGAGCACCAATCTCAAAAATACAATTCTTTGAGTCCTGCAGAGAAAAGTGACAGAGGTCAAGCAATAACCCTGCCTCACCCAAGCCCCTTGGGTCTGCCCCAGCCTTGGGTCTGCCCGCCCTGCTCTGCTCCCTCCTGCCCCTGTCCCTGTCCCTTTGTGCCTGCCTGTGCCAAAACCCTGTGGATCTGACCTTTGGTTTACAGCTGAAACCAGGAAAGGAGCCCTCCTGCTCCAGGTGCCAGCAGGGCTGCAGCTCGCAGAGCCCTGCACCACTGCAGGCCTGAATCATTGCTGGCCTCTCGGGAGGATGAGGATGGTGACCCACGGCTGCCAAGAGGTCTCTGGTGGGGACAAACCTGAGCCAGCTCAGCCAGAGGAGCTGCAGGTCTGTCCCTTGATTTCCAATGCAAAAGTGAAACCCCTCGTGCTGGCGGTGTCAGAGGTATTGTATGGTCTCAATGCTGGTGGCATCGTACCAAGTAATTTATTGCAATGATGAATCCAATCATTTTCTGTAAATTATTTTGTAAATCACATTGATTATTTATAATTGGGAGATTAAATGCAAAAAAAACCCCCCAACCCTGTAATATCCAGGCTGTCTTTTCCAACTGCAGCAACCTTTTTTCCTGTATGTAGACATACTTTGTGGGGAATCCTTTTTGGTCCATTTGCACCAAGTATTCCTCGATATTGTACATTAATTTTTGCTGGTTTCTGCCTTCCAATGGAAACAGAAGAATATTTCTTCACAAGAGTTTGTATTCATTAAAAAAAAAAAAGGAAAAAAAAAAGAAAAATAAATGCAAAAATATTTTCTAACTTTTCCCAGACAGATGGATTTCTTTCTTCTGGGAGGATTTATTTTAAATCAAGGGGCTAACTTCCCTGTTGGTCTGAGCACAAAGCATATGTGTATGGAGAAAAAAAAGCCCAAACAAGTGTTTGATGCTGTTGCCAGCTGTCACTATTTCCTGGCAAGCCCAGTGCTAGCTGGTGTCTGTCCTGAAGCCACGTGTGCTGGAATCATAAGATTGAATGACAACCCCAATTTTCATTAAAAGAAAACAAACCTGAAGAATAAATATTTGCTTTCATGATTCCAGGGAGCTTAAAGGCTTGAAGTAACCACGTTCTGAAAGCCAAGCAGAGGAAGCTAAAATATGTTATTCACATTTCAAACATGTTCATTTTTATGTCTCTCTTGTATTTCAAAGGTAATTTCTGAGCACTTTGGGGTGGGTGATTGTCCTTTGTTTCAAACACAGCCACCCTACTGCTGGCAGCAGGTGGGAGCCAGACGAGCCTATGGGGCACAGTAAGATGATCAAGTGAAAATCAATTTATCACTGGCTGTAAAGGTAAAGAAATACACTGGTAATTAGAGAAGGCTCTTAATGACCTGCTTTTCTGACCACGGGAGCCTGTGCTCAGCTGCAGCATGCCCAGGAAGAGAACAGGAAGAGGGGAGGGAGGTGTAGATGGCTGTAAAGATTAGGTCTCTGGGAAGGAAGAACATCCAGCATCTTCAGCTCTGGTCAGCAGGAGTTGGCCCTCATGTTCCCCCATCTCCTGCCTCTGATGAGAATTGAGGTGGGCAGTCTCACCCAAGGGATGAGAAGCAGCCTGATTTTCCACCCCATTAACACATCCAGTGGCTTCCCAGTGACAGTCATGCTGGTGAAAACTGTCAGCAGGGATGAGATCCAGACTGTGTTTGAGGACTATGTGGAGACAGCATTTAGAGCCTGTTTCCACCCTGAATCAAGGACCTGGGAAAACAGGACAGATCTCAAATAACCTGCCCTCACTACCTGTGCACCTGTGATGATCCAGAGCCCCAGCACCACTGCTGAATGCCTGCCAAAGGCAGGCACAGGAAATGTTATCCCAGCACACACAGGACTGAGTGGTTAGTCCAGTCAGGAGAAAGAAAAGGAGTTTGTTCATTCTTTCTAATGTGGAATAAAAAACGCCTGGGACTTCTCTGCTGTGATTCAGGGTTGGTTTTACCTGGGTATATGCCCTAAAAACTCCATATATGTAATATCAAATCTTAGAAGCAATAAATTCTCCTGGATTCCTTCCCATGAACTGCTCTATCAAGGTTGCCCTTTATCTGGTTAATTTTAAATCAGTGCAGTTCCTACAGGAGATTTCTTATTGCTGGATTCAGCTCACTTGAGGAAAAAAAAACCAAAAATCCACGAACTGTCCCAGAAGCAGCCTTGTCCTTAACTGGCATCCTCAATCCAAACTCTCACCTCTTTTGTCACTCCAGCCTGGAATCATCCTGAAACACTGGTCTTGCCACTCGTGGGCTGTGCTTTATCCTGCTGGGTTCCCTGGAGCCTACAGCCATGTCCCATGTCACAGGAGATGGCTGCTCTGAGGATTGGCCTTCGACACACAACTTCCCTTACATTGCTTTTGAACACAAGAGCTTCTGTGCCTGCAGCTCAGCCTAGGGATGATTTCCTGGAGAGCACCATCTCCAGCTGTGGAATCTTTTCATGATGTCCAAGCAAAGATCTGTGAAAGTGGTATTTTTAGGTCCTTTGGCCACTATGAAATGCATTCTTTTCATATTCCTTATATAACTTCCATCTGAAAGAGCCAGCAGGCTTTGGAGCCTTTTCCACAGTTTTCATATCTTAGTGGGAAGGGGGGGAAAAAGAGGCAAGCAAGTTTTATGGCCTGCATATCATCTCTGACAAAAGCAACTATTGCTGCTATTAAACTTACAAGTGCACACACAGGCACAGATAGTAATGAACACCAAGAGGCAGCAGGGACAGCTCAGCAACGTGGCACTGCTGAGCCAGGCAATTCCATGTGCCAGGCTGGCCAGTTCCCTCTGGGCTTAATGCAAATATCACCAACCCACTGGGGAGCTCAGGCCACACACTGCACAAGTCCTTTTCACTCAGAGAGGCTGGAGGAGGAATGGTAAGGCGTGGTGGGTATGTCTGAAATCCCTCTCCCCATTCCAAATTGAGGCGTGACCCTGACAATCATAAACACACCTAGCACCTGAACAATTGCCAGCCAGGCCAATAAAAATGGCAATATATTGTCAGCTTCTCCATTATGTGAGAGTGAGCAGGAGAGCTTGGCACAAACAACTCTGCAGTCATGACCTGCAGTTCAGTGTCCTGTGAGAGAGAAGAGGCTGCTGGGACCAACAGAGTGCTCCCAGCTCAAACCCAGGGGAAAAAGAGCTGGGAAGAAGGCCTGGGAAAGAAGGTGATTTGGGAACTGTATTTCCTAGGCTGACCCTAGCTTTGGATCTGGAGTGATGCCAGGCTTGCCTGATTGTGACCAAAATCTTCCAGGGGCCTGAGGGCACCCCTAACCTGGAGTTCATTCGTGGGTTACACAAAGCTCTGCTGCCAGGCTCCACTGCAGCCCCTCACATCTGCTGGCTCTGCCTGCCTGGAACCTGCAGTCCTTTGGCATTCACAAAGATCAGGGACCCCTTGTGAGCCCAGTGGACCCCACACCAGATGAGGGGTCTGGGGGAGCTGTTTTGATTCCCCAGCACCTTCTGGAAACTTCTCTGGGTGCATGAAACAGCATAAGAGCTGCCTGAGGGAATGCCTGGGTAGGCAGCCACCACAGAAAGCATCCCAAGTCAGACAGGAATTCCTCTCTGCTGCTGCCAACCCAGGTGTCAGCACTGGCTGGAACATGGCATGTTCCCCCTCACTGACCGGGAAAGTCATTAAAACAAAGTAACTCATAATATTCTGTTCCTTTCCAGGACTCTCCAAAACGCCACTGTGCCTTAAACCCACTTTTTAATTAATCCTGCTGATGGGTTACTTACCATTAACCACTGACATGGAGAACACTGGCTTGTGCATATCCTGGAATTCACTCAGAGCTGCTTTGCAGGGACAAGCCAGTGAGAAAAAAGCTTGAGGCAGACGCAGCAAAGAGAAACCTTAGTGCCAAACCCAGAATGCTTGACTCAGACCTACAGCACTTCCAGTACAGATAAAGGATAACCATTGGGATCCTCACTTCTGAGTGGGTTTTAGCCATCTCTTAACCATATTCTAAGGTGTGGGGTTAGAGTGGCATTTTCTCACCTGGGAGAGCACATGCCCATTGAGGTGGCAGTGGTGACAGCTCCAGCATTCCAACCTCTTAATTTTCCAATGAAATCCTACTATTTTTTGCTTGCAACTCCTCCCCTCACAGTCCATCATGCAGCTGCATTCCTCCACCCCAAGGATGTGCTAAGATATCACTCAGGGGTTACTCTAAAACCCAGTCCCATTTCACTCCTTCCCACTGATACAGGGTCTTCTAGTGAACCCCAGGCTGAAAGCCCCAAGAGCTGGAGCACCCAGGCCAACCCAGCAATGTTTCCCTCATTCTGCCCCTGGAAAGTATCCTCCACCATTTACCAACTGGTTTCTTGCAGGAGCAAACCTGAGCGTTCCTACTGCTCCAACAGCTGCAGCCTGTGCCATGGAGGGGCTGCAAGGAACAGCAGCCAAGGCCCCTGGGCAGCCCCATCACAGCCCCTTTCAAGGGTTAATCCTGCCAGGGACCCATCCTGCCTCAGAGACAGCTGCTCTCCTTCCAGTGTGCAAGAGCATCATGAAACACAGTGAAAGGAAATGCTCAGTTCAGAGCAAACTGGGTGTTGGACTAGATGATCTTTAAATGTTCCTTCCAACCTAAGTTATTCTGTGATTCTATAAAATCAAACTACAGAAATCCTGGAATATTTAAAACATTCAGAGGTCTTGCCAAGCACATTCCTCACCAAGCTTTTGCAAAAACACTGCTCATCTTGAAGCTGGTAAAGCCAAGCAGAGGGGAAGTCTTCCCTCAAAGCCTGGGCTGGGTAAGGCTGTGTGTCGGTGTCCCAGCACACACTGGGCTTCCTGGGGGTCTATCAGCCCCTTAGCACAGCTTTATATGCCTGGGTGGCAGTGCCTGCCTGTGTACAGCTGCTTTGGCAGCAGATGCTACAGATTTGTGTGCATTTGCACATTAGTGCCTGTTTCCATAGTTGTGCATGTGGGTCTGGCCTGCCATCTGTGCATGGGGAGGGCATGAGCAGAGCAGGGATGGGCCCCTGCAGCCCAGTGTGTGCTGCTCCCAGCTGAGGCTCCCATCTGTGAGATCCCCTCCTCATGCCACCACACACAGGGTGACAGCAGGCCTGTCCTGGAGGATGCACACTTCCAGGCCCTGAGTGGAGTATTTATGGTCATTTAGGGCATATTTTCTTAGTCACTTCATCCTCTGAGTGCAGAGGAATAGCTGTTGGATTGTATCACAGCCAGGCACCACATGGAGCCTGCTGTGGCCCTGCCTGGGGTGATTAGTAGGAACTGCTGCTCCCCCACAGCCCTTCCCATTCTGCTGCACTGGTGCAGGAGAAGCAGCTCAAGCTTGAGATGGAAACCCTCACACTCAGGCAGACCTTGTCCAGCACTGCAGCATGAGTGGCTCTCTGCTCTGATGCTGAGTTGCCCAAAAAGGTTCTGTAGATTGTGGGGCCCAGAGGTTCCACTTGCAACCCAGAGCCCCTCCTGGACTGAACTGCTCACGGATTATCTTTTATTGCAGGACTGTTATGTTTGTGCAGTTTAGTGATTTTATATCAGTTTAAAGCCTTCTCTGTGAGCAGTGCTGTTTGAAGTCATGCTCTCGCTTTTCAGCCTCAGCTTGCCAAGACTGTAAAATGTTTATTGCTAATGGTAGAAAAGCTTAAAGAAGCCAAGATAACTTTCCCAGGCTGGGTATTAAGACTGGGATTGGATAAGTAAATAAGTGAAGAGTATTACATGGACTTCATTAAATATCAACCAACACCAACAGCCACTCATTTATAACACAACGGCAGAGCATGGGAGCACCCAGGAGTGGAGCTGAGAAAGGTATGAATCACATGTGATAGGAGAGATGAACAGGAGAAGGGCTGGACTCCCCCCAGGGCTCCAGGTGTGGCTCCCAAGGTCACAACACAACTCCTGACAAGAACTCCTGCAAAGACTGTAGGTTTGGACTTGATGGAGTGGCAGAGTTGGTGGGGTTCATCTCCTCTCAGCTGGGGAGGGTTGTGGGCATGTGGTCATGGGCATGAAGGACATGGCATGTCCTTCTCCCTCCTGATGCAGTGGACAAGGACAAAACTCTCCTTCCTAGGAAGGAGAATTTAAATTCAGGCTACAGCTATTACATCTCCTGGAACTGTCAGTTCCTGGATGTTTGTTTTTTGTTTTTAGCTTTTACTTCCTTATAGACAGGTCCTGCCTTTACTGGTTTCTAGTCACAGGATGCCAACACCAGGAAGAGGAAATTACAGCTCTTGCTGCAGTTCCTGTGATTTCCTGTGCCAGTATTTTCAAACTCCTCCAACAACTTGGCTTGATGCTTGAACCCCCTCACTTCCATTCACCACCCACTGCACTCCATGAGTTCAACATTCCCCACATAAGAAAAGCTGAGGTAAGGCAGTCACTTCATTTGGGGGCCATCCCCAGATTATATTTCACTCCTAGCTCTTCCTCATTGTGCAGTATCCTCACCTCTACTTTCCTTCATCATTCTCTCTCACCTGCCTAAGGCTCTTGCTCTTATTTTAATTTCATTTTCCATATCTCTCAATTGATTGTTACTGATTCTCCCTTATTTCCTGCCCTTCTTGTTCCCCAAAATAGAGCTTCATTCACATGTCACTCCTTCCAAACATCCCTGCTCACTCCTAACACCCTGTTGCAGCAGCCATTAACCAGTCAGGACTGGAACTGTCACCTCCCTGCTAAATTTTCCTCCCTTGTTTGAGAGGTACAAATTCCAAGCAGATTTTGCAACCTTCACATAAATTCCTGTTAGCAGCTCTAGTACTTCCCAGCTGTTTCGTGTTTTGAAGCCTTTTCTCAGATCAGCAATTAGGTAGATCAGGTGATCCAGGAAATTCTGTCACCCCTTCAGCTGGGTGGCCACAGATCCATGTCCACAGCACACACCTGTGACTCCAGGTCTCACCTGGCTGCTCCTGTCACACTTGTGCTGCAGGTCTCTCTGCCCAGGAGCTGAATGAACGGAAATGGGAGCAATGCAAAATTTCTTGTCCACCTGAGGTCCCTTCCAACCTCATTTATCCCACAAATCTACTGGAAAGGGCACAGAGCAACATCACAAACAGGTCCAGTTTAGTCAGATCCGAGATGGACCCAGCTTCAAGCACCAGCTTGCCAGGTTGCACCCAGGTCTGGGCTTGACCATGAGCACAGGCTGGAATGAGTGTATTCCCCTTCCTTGGAAGGCAGGTGGACACCTGTGACACGCTCCATGTGTTTCCATGTTGGCATATCTCTCACCAGGTACAGTGTCACTGAAACATTTTCTACTTTGGAAGGGTGAACCCTTGGTAGAGAAACAAATGAGAGCTGAATCTTGCACGGTGCAGAAGGGCCTCGATTCCCACTGCGGGTTCCTGGCATTCCCACTCCTTGTCCAGCTATCTTTGACTCCCTCTCCTGGCTGAGAACGCGGCTTACAGCCAGAGGGAAGAGCAGAAACCACCGCGCCCTGGAGACAGCTCCTGGCAGGATGCTGAGGCGTTTGCAATTAACCTGTGCATTATCTGTGGGGATAAAAGTAGCATTTCCCCCTCCCCAGCACTCCCCGGTGAACCCTTTGTAATGCAGCAAACCTGGGAGTGACCATCTTTTTTATTACAAATTCAATGCAGACAGCTCAGGCATCACCACCTGAGCTCCTGTGGGATAATAAAATTTTCTGTCCTGTCAAAAACCAAACCAAAGCCAAACAACCCCAAAATTTTCCTTTTATTAACGTTTAGTCCCGCAGATGGTGCTGTGGCCCCGTTCTCTGCCGCCTTTCCCCTCTGTTGGGGTCGCTGCTGCCCCACAGGTACCAGCTTGGCCACAACAGGGGGACAAAGGCTGTGCTCTGGCTGGGAGAGGCCCTGGGATGCAAATATAGAGAGATAAAATATATAGGATATATAATTTTTATATGTGTGTATATATATGTGTGCATATATGTATATACATAAATATATATACATATATTTTATATGTGATTATATATTATATATAAATAGTATGTCATCTATCGATTATACAGGTAAATATATTTGCTGTATGTTATAGAGTTACATACATTAAGTAGCAATATCACATATTATATACACACATAGTGTACACATATCCATGCATAATTGTATTTAAATATATGTTTGCACGCATATATATGTATATATACCCATATATACATAAAATATATATTTTATACATAATATAGCCTATACATTTAAAGGTCTTTTACAGGTGTAGAATGTATTTATAAAAAGTATTTTATAAAATATATGTATTACTTATATAAATGTTTGTGCGTATATGTATATGTATCCCATGTATGTATGTATACATACATTATATATATTTTATATATATTATGTATCTATGTGTGTACGTGTGTGTATATATATAAAATTCTGCCTTCGTGGCTCACGGCTGGGGGCAGCGGCCCGCCGTTGTCACAGAGGATGAGGTGGAGCAGAAGGACAGATGTCCTTCAGGGGAGCGTCCCCGGGCCTCCCTCTCGGTGCACGGAGCAGATGCCAGCGATGGAGGGACCTCCGGCTTTGGGCCCACGGCCGAACCGCACCGGCGCCGACCCCACCGGAGGCTCGGGGACCCCGCGGGCCCCGCCCGGTGCCGCCCCGGGGCCGGGGCGCAGGCGCGGCGGGTCCGTCACTTCCGAGCGGCGGGGCCGTTCCGGGGCGGCGGGGCCGGGACGCGGCTGCTCCGCGGGAGCTCCGGTACGGGCAGGCCGCGGGCTCCGGGAGCTCCGGTACAGGCGGGCTCCGGGAGCTCTGGTACGGGCAGGCCGGGGGCTGCGGGCTCCGGGAGCTCCGGTACGGGCGGGCCGGGGGCTGCGGGCTCCGGGAGCTCCGGTACGGGCGGGCCGGGGGCTGCGGGCTCCGGGAGCTCCGGCACGGGCGGGCTGCGGGGCTGCGCGGAGTCTGGCGGTCCCTGGCAGCCTCCTCGCTCCGGTGCCCGGGGCTGGTGCTGCCCAGCCCAGGCTGTACCCCGGTGGGCCGCGTCCCTGGGAGCCATCCCGGGGTTCGCCCCGAGCAGCTCCCCTGTGCCTGGGAGCGAGGCACTGAGAGGTCTGTCAGTGCAGGAGGAAGGTGGGTGTGGGTGACGAGTGTCCCTGTGGCGGGTGGCTCCGTGTGATAGCCAGGGGCGGTGTGATGTGACTCTGAATGCGAACGGCTCAGCAAAATAAAGCCGTGTTTCCCTGCCAGCCCCATGTCCAGCTACGGGAATTATGGCAGGCTCGTGATTTTCTAATTTTTACTCATCTCTATCCACTTGTGACTGGATTTGGAATTTCAGCTCCCAGGTCAGACATGTTGCCATCACACTGAAAAGTTAAAATTAGATTAAGCCAGCCTCAGTACCCATGCAGTGCTGGTGTCAGAGTCTGCAATTTTTTTACCTGCTTATCCAGTCTGTGCACTGCAGCCATTTCTTATATTTCTGAGTGCTGCTGCTTCTGATTTGCTCAAAACATTCACCTGGGCAGAGGTGCTGGTTAGTGCATGTGTTTGCCAGAGAAGTTAAGGAAAACTCATTACTTTCTGGGCTTAGATGGGGGAGCTTCTCAGAAGAGGATGTAATTCAACCAAATGTGAGAATCATGACAAACTGGGATGTTTGCTTTGCTTTACTTTCCAGCTGGACATAAGAAATAAACGTTAAGACAAATTAAATTCTGTGTTTTGGAATGAAGCTGTGTAATGCTGTGTAAATATCCTACCTAGCAAATACCTGCTAGGTAGGATAAAGAGATTAGAGTAACTTGCACTTTCTAATCCTGGTAGAAGAATTGAAATGAATCAAGTGCCTTTACTGTAGCGCTGGTTCTTGGAAAGGCAAGCCTTTAGTTAGGAAACAGAGGAATGCAGAAGATAATAAATATGTAAACAGTCAATGTGGTTCTGCATTTGTGGGTTTGTTTGTCACGTGCAACACTGGTTTTTTGACAGATTCCTGCTGCATTATGTCAGGAGAGAGCGACTGCACCAGGACAAGTCCGTCAGCAGGGTCTCCATCAGACAATGAGCTCCTGCCAGACCGGCCAAAGTATGTTTGTACCCTGTCTCCTGATCTTGTTACCAAAGCCCGGGAGGAGCTCCAGGAGAAGCCTGAATGGAGGCTCCGTGACGTGCAGGCACTCCGGGATATGGTGTGCAAGGACTATCCCTCCCTGGGGACGTGCCTGGACGATGCTTTTTTACTAAGGTTCCTCCGAGCCAGGAAATTCGATTACGATCGAGCGCTCCAGCTCCTGGTGAACTACCACACCTGCAGGAGGACCTGGCCAGAGGTGTTCAGTAACCTGAAGCCATCTGCAATAAAGCCTGTCCTGGAGTCAGGCTTTGTCACTGTGCTGCCTCACCGGGACCCGCAGGGACGCCACGTCGTCTGCATCCGCCCAGGTACGCAATCCTCGGTGTCTCTGTGCCCCGTCCTCCAGGCGTGTCTGGGCCAAAAACCTGTCCCCTGCTCTCCTGTGACAGTGCTGACTTGCACAGAGCGTGTGGGCTCTCTCAAATTTGGAAAGCTGACTGGGGAAGGCACGTGCTGGTCCTTAGCCAGCATTACTCCAGTTCCTTTTCCTGTGTCAGCAATAGCTGCGGTCATGGCAAAATGAAAATGCAGTGAGGTGGGTTGATGAAATATTAGGCAATTCAAGAAAAAATAATATGCAGTAATTCAAATTGAAACAGGGCTGCAGGCCTGCCCTTAAAGGCTCATAATTTGTTTTTACAATAAACAGAGAGAGAAGCCTATAGCTCTGACTCCTGTGTAAATAATCAGTCTTTCATGTGCTTTTCTGCTGCCAGGCTTCTTGTAAATTTCTTTTCATTCATTCTTCTCTTTTCCATTTACCTGCCTTCTTTCTGAGCTGAAACTGCTATTAATGAGCTGTGCTGGGTGGAGAACGGGGTTCTTAAAACCATTGCCTTTGCTCCCTGAAGTAAACATGAGTTGCCATCTACCTCTTGCTTAAGAAAGGCTGCTCTGAACTAGAACTGTGGCTATACAGACTAACTTTGGAGTCCAGGAAAAGAGAAAATCAGTTTTTTGGAATGTGTATTGTTAGCTTATCTTCACTCTCCGACTTACCATCCCTGTCTTGTAACCTCAGACAGATGGACACCCAGTAATTATCCGATTACTGAGAACATTCGTGCCATATACTTAACCTTAGAAAAACTCATTCAGTCCGAAGAGACCCAGGTGAATGGAATTGTAATCCTGGCAGACTACAAAGGAGTCAGCTTATCTAAGGCGTCTCATTTTGGTCCTTTTGTAGCCAAAAAAGTGATTGGAATTCTTCAGGTAAGACCTGAACTGGTGGGAAAATAAGCTTGTGCATTGTAAATGACTGCTTCTGTGTGTAGAGTTCTTGACTATGTCACCACAGACTTCATCATCTTGGCTTTCACTAGCAGAGTTAAACATGTCTCTGCCCAACCAGTTTCTCACACTCTTAAAGCCAACTTAACCTCACTTGCCCCTTTTTTTGACTTTTGCATCCCTGAAACTAAATTTGCATTAGAAAAGCAGACCTTGAGTTAGAGCAGACAAAAGCAGTTCTGCTAGGTAGTGGTAAGGAAGAAGGAGAGCAGAGAATTACAGGTAGAGAGGAGACAATGAGGAAATGGCCTGATATTTAAAAGGTTCCTGTCAGCCAAGATGGAGCCAACCATGGAGCAAGTGCAGGTTCCAGCTCAAGTGCTGCTGCAAACATTTTAAGAGGACTTTTGAATGGGTGTGATTTGAGGAGGATTTCCATCCGTGCCCTGAAGGGAGAGGCTTCTTTAGCACAGGGGCAGCAAAAGAGACAGCAATGAAAACATCTCTGCCTGGATATGTGGAAGGAAAGTGTTGGAGAGCAAGTTAGAGCAAGGGTGTAAACACAGTGAAGCTGGACAAAACAGGAAGGGGAAAGGATTCAGGAGTAGCCTGGCCAAAGTGGCAGGAAGGTCTGATGATTTCAGTTGATTTTAATACAGTCTGGAGGAGTGAGATGAGAAAACCTCTCTTGAATAGGTTCATTCCATCATTACTTTTGTTCTGGCCTGAGCTGCTTACGTCCTTTATTGTATCCATGGGGGCATCAGGAAGGATAGGGTGAATCAGGGGAATGTGTGCAGATGAGACTGGTGAGTTAAGGAAGGCCTTTATAAGAACTCACTCCTTTACCTGATGATCTAAATGTGTCATTTAACTGTAAGCCCATGTTTAATTTGTACAAATAAAGCTATGGGCGTCCTGCTGTTCCTACTGGAAGATATTCACAAAACAATAGCTGGACTTGGGGAAGAACTTAAAGGTATGGTGGAATATAAATATGTTGCATCAACCTTGCTGAGCTGCAGCTCCTGTAAAGATGAGGTAATTCACTGACGTTCCTAAGGAGAAAAATCCTCCAGCAGTGCCTCTTGCCTGCTTTTCATTCCAAGCACTGATTGATTTGTATATGTAGAGCTGTTTATAGGGGAAAGAAACTTCACTGAGTCCTTAATTGCTGATCATGAGCTTTTGCCTATGAAAAATATTTCTGCAAATAAATTTCTGCAGCAAAAATCCCATAATAAGCTGCTGGTTTAAACTGTCCTGTATGGGAAACAGTGTGTCCTAGTGATATTAGATTTCTTCTTCACATAAAAATGCATTTTAGAGTATCTTGGGCACCGGTCTTGTTGCTGGACACCCTGTCAGAAGCAGCCTGTCTGGCACTGAGTTTGGTGCACTCCTCAGGAGCTGTAGACATCACTGTGTGGCTGCATCCCTATCAGGACTGGGCATAGCCAAAGGACAGGGATTATCTGAGGGTTTTTGTCAAGGGAGATAAACATCAACATTAGAAATGAGGATTTACTGCCTGCAGTGTATTTTTTTGATGGAGGGTTTTCTTGTCCCTTGACTTTGTTTCTCTGCTCACAGATGTCATGCTAGGGCTGCTCTCTGTAACAAGTTCAATTTCTGTTGTTGTACTGGTTTATGTTGGTACCTCAGGTTAAAGTTGGGGAGCCAGTGGGTTGCGCTGGTAGTCAGTCTCAGGAAATTTTAAAAAGAGAAAGATGGCCAATTTTTTTTAAACTGCATTATAAAAATCTTCTTTATCCTTCAGGATGGATTCCCCATTCGAATAAAGGCCGTTAACATAATAAATGAGCCTCGTATATTCAAAGGCATTTTTGCAATCATCAAGCCTTTTCTGAAGGAAAAGATCGCAAACAGGGTAAGGATCTATGTGATTTTAACATTAATATTAATTTTTGTAAGGTCCTTGCTTGGCCACTCTTAAGTAAAAAAAGAAAAAATACAATACCTAACAGTTAGAAAGATGTTGGTGCCATTTTATTTTCTGCCTTCACTTTTAAAAATATGCCTGAATTTGGAAGCCAGCCCAGGCACATGTCAAGTCTCTCTTGCTGGGATTTAATCTGCATGAGGTGCAGATTAAGACTTCTCTCACTGGTGTGTCTGACTGCACTTGCCCACTGTTCTGTGCTGCCACTTGCCCATGAACACATCACTTCTTAAAGTTGTTCTTTAGCTCAAAATAAGCTTGTTAGCTGACTGTTCCAGCAGTTTCCAGTCAAGTGTTTGATGTGCACTTTTAAAGTTCTTTTTGCTTTCTCCTTCAGTTTTTTCTTCATGGCTGTGATCTGAATTCCCTTCACCAAAACATTCCTCCAGTGATCCTTCCTGAAGAGTACGGTGGTACTGCAGGCAAGCTGGACATCTCAGCCTGGAACGAGCTGCTGCTGGCCTCTGAGGAGGACTTCCTGCACGATTTCTCAGAGCTGGTGCTGCCTTGTGACAGCTCTCCCCACGACCTGCTAGTGAGTGGGGATGCTGATGAAAAGCAGTGTGATGATTCCCTGCGAGGGATGAAACCTCAGCTCTATTACTGTTACTAACAAACCACTGGAGGGAAGTTTTCCAGCACAGTTAAGGTCTGCTCTGCTAGGTGATGTTGTGAACTCTGCCTTACTCCTAAACCTGCAGTTTAGGGACAGACTGCTGAGGCACTTTACACTGTAGAACCAAAGGAAGCTGGAGAGGGCACAATGGGGGCAGGGCAGAGTTCGGGAGGGTAAAAGGAAAGAGCACAAGTTATGTAGAAGACTTGAGGCTCATCAGCCTCTGTGTGACTGGTGCAAACTGGCCTATTCTTTCTAATGATAAAGGGAAAAAAATATTGCAGATAGATAAGCTTGATGATTTCTTGTCCCCACCCCACACAGGTGAAAAGTAAGGATGATTTACGAGCTTTGTGATCATCTGGTCCCTTCCCCTTCTGCAAACACCAGTAATCCAAGACAAGAAAATGGCTTTTGAACCCTGCAAAATATAATTCTGTAGTGAAGATTGCTTAAAACCATAAAAGTCTAATTTGGCCTGTCCTCTGTCACGTGGTTCAGATTGTGAGTTGGTGTTTCTGAAATATCTCAGAGAATATTTGTTTCAAATTAATATAGAACAAAATTTACTCATGAATAGCTGTATGGAGATCATCTCTTAAACTTCCTCACAGTTGGAAGAACCATGACTGATGGATTAGCTGTCACAACATCTTTACCAAGGTTTATACAGCAGATGCAATCTTCATTTTCAGAAAACAGAAAGTTTTTCAGATCATTTACTAAGGCTTTTGATTGGACAACAGCCTCAAATAATGAGGTTCAGGACCAAATAAAAGAAAGCTGTGTCGGCCACCTTCCCACATTGACAGTTCTTTTTCTGGTTGAGATAAGGAGTTGGGTAAGTACCTCATACCCATGATGTGAGGAGGTTTTGTAGCAGTTGGCATGTGATGTATAGAAGGCAATACTTCATGTAAGACAGCAAGGTGCTGCTTTAGCTTGTTACTTTGGGCTGAATTTGAGTTTTAAGTCTGTGAAACCAAATGCAGACAGGCTTTCTAAAAGCACATTCTTAAATTTCCTGATATTGTAGCATTTTGTTCACTGTGCTTGTCATCTCTTCTGTGAAATGTTACAACTTGGTTTTTAACTTTGTTGACCTCTTTTGTCTTTGGTTGTCATGTTGTATGAAGTTAGACTTGAATCATCTCTGTGATATTTACCCATAACTTGTATGCCTGTGCTTCTAGGTCTTTGTCTAGAGACAGAACTAACACTGATGTCAAACCAGGGTAAGATACCTGTGTCTGAATAAGCTGTTCCCACTCCCCAAGTTCATTTTGTTTAATGGTCTTGAATTAGAACTTAACTCTCAGTACACTCTTTGCACACATTTTTCTGCACTATAATGGTGTGGAGATGGGAAACCTCACTAGGATGAGGAAAGCTCAGTCTGTTACTTCAAGGTGAAATAATTCACTATTTGGTGGAAAAGAACATCCCTTCTAATTGGGAACTTATCACTAAAGCACTTTCTCTGGATGAAATCTTGATTTAGTGCCAAATGTGATTATAGGCACCAGTTACGTTTCTGTAAATATAAAACTAAATTATCTCGAGGATCTCAGACATTCATTTTTCAAAGTGCCAAACTCTGTTTTGAATGTCTTTCTTCCTCTCAGCCCCCTTGCAGCTTCACTGCACTGCCAAAAGGAGACTCCTCTACAACTGTCATGACTTCCTGACCTGGCAGCAGACCTCATCCTGGAACTAAGGGCTGGCAAATGCCATACCTGTCGTCTCAATATTAGAAAAAAGAAACTGGGTTCTGAAAAGGGGTAAAACCATAAAGCTTTTTTTCTTTTCTGGGTGGCAGTTCAGAATCTGTAGGAGCAGAAAACTCATCACATGAACAGTTGTAGATTAGAGGTGGGAAGAGATTAATTTTCCTCAGTGAAAGCATCTTGTTTTTCTTACCTTTAGTTGTCAATTGCAACTCCTCTTTGATAACTATTACCTTTAGTGCAAAGAAAAAACAAACTACCATTTTAATCTATGTAAAATAAGGTAAAAGAGTACTGCTAGGCAGCTCCTCCTTTGTGACCAGAATACGTTCTGTGCTTTGCAGAAATTCAGTTTTTTGCCACCTAGAAGCCAGTAGCACAGAGCACCAGGACTTGGACAGATAAGTGGCTGCTCACACTGCTGAACTGCTAGAACAGAGTGGTCCCTCTGTTGTTTTAGTGCCTCTTAATTCCAGTCACAAGGTACAAGTGAAAAAAACAGCATGGACCATTTGACCTAGAGATGAAGGCCTGACTGATAGCTTTTCCTTAATTGTGTTGCAGGGTTAGAAGTGAGGGTATATTACAGTTACTTTCATCCCCTTATGTAAATACTAGAGAGGGAGGTTGGATATTCAAAATTCAGTTTAGTGTCCTTCAAAAAGAAAGCAAGCTAGTGGTGTTCAGCAGAAGGCTGAGGAACCTCTAGAAAACTAACCCTTTTTCAGGCTTTGATATTTTTTTGCATGCCTTAAATAGTAGGCAGACTAGATCCACCTCACCCTCTTCTTTCCTCTGCTCACTAAGAATAAAGAACATGGTTTAAACATAAAAAATGAGGTTATATGGTTGTGCTGGGTTTGGCTGGAGTAGAATTTTCTTCACAGGAGTTGAGGTGGCAGTGTGCGAGTGAGCAGCCACGGTGCTGCCTGGAGTTAAACCTCCACAACTGCCAATGCTGAAAAGTGCCAGTCTTGTGCCTCTTTCTCTTAAAGCTGGCTCCTGGGCAGTGGTTGTCAGGATCTGAATTAAGCCAGGCTTTATCAGGCATCTGTTATTTCTAATTTGCTGTTCCTTGGCTTTAGAACTCAGCCAGGAGTTGCAGCTGTGTCTCACCCTGAACTATCCCTGACCAGTGCTTGGCATGTCTTACAGAAAGCACAGCTCTGGCTTGTGTGTGCCTGGCTACAGAGTTGAATGTTGAGCTTTAGCATTTAAAGCAAAGAAATCCGTTTGTTCCCTGAATTTCTCATGTCAGCTTTTGGAAAATAAACATTTGTGTCAAGTACAGCATCTTCTGATCTGCAAGTTAAGAGAATAGCTAGGAAAAGCTTACAGGAGGGGGTAACTTTTTTTGCCTGGTGGTTGTTTGGGTTTTTTTTTACAGCACAGCAACCACTTTTTTCCTTCTTCCCACTTGAAATAACTTTGTTTTCCATGGTTATATGCCTTTCCCTAAGCATAAGCCATCCCTACCAAATCCAACATATAATAAGGAAGGATACTTGAACTGCATTGGCATTAGGTGGCACAAAAGGTAGCTGCAAACTGTACATAAAAGTACTTGAATTTATACTCTTGCAAATGGGTGTTAAGAGCCCTGAGATATTTTCAGGAACTAGCTGAAGTATTGTTTTTGTTAAATCTCATTTTGGCATGAGTTAAACATCGTGTTATTCAAATATTGGTTTTGCCTTATGTTAGATGTGGGTCTAGAGGTGTTGGGTGGTTAAGTGTACATCTTATTTTGATAAAATTTATTTTTATATTACATTTTATAAAACAAAGTCGTCAAAAATGTGTAAGTTTATGATGCATGACTGGGTGATTAAACACATTGTAACAGCTGCTCATTTGATATTTTCAGTATGTTTGTCTTGTGTCATGTTGGGATATTTTCCTGTAAACATCAATAACACACAAGTTCCACATTTACACACACTTGCTACTACACATAATCAGCACAGCACTGCATTAGCAAAGGTGTTGCTTTCTGCTGCAGAACAGAAGTCTACTTGAACTAAGTTCAAGGAACAGGATTTGACATTCACAGACTCACAGGGAAGATAGTGTTTGTTTCAAAAGCAATGTGTCCTTTAGGGATTACTGCACAGAGAAAACATCCAGCCACATCCACCTGGACACTGCAGCAGCTGATCACTGAATGTGGTATTTTCCACTAGAGAGGTGACTGCTGTTCCTTAACATTTCAACAGAGCTGGGCCACTTTCAGTAGTCAGTCTGCTTTATTCAAATGAGTTTACAGTGTAAATGCCTTAGAGCCAATAATAATAATAATTCAATGTATGGGACATTTATTAAGCATATTGGACAACTGAAATCAATCAATAAGCTCCACTTTTCCAACATAATCATAAAGTTGATTAAGCTACTCATACACTTACCACCCTATTTGGCAAATATTCTAAAAAAGAAGTTACCACAGAAATTGCCTCTTAAAAAGGGCAAGTTTGTCTTAAAAAGAATTAAGAGTTAACCAGTTTTTCAACTTCAGAGTTCTGTTCTTTTGGTGAGGAATAAGGGTGCTTCTTGCCACAACACAAAGTTAAGTAATTTAAATAAACTTTTCCTGTAAATAAACTTTAGCAGTGGAATGTAGAAATCAAGCAGCATGGCTTACACTTCCAGAAACTGAAGCATGAGCATAGTAGTGCATTTTGCTGATTATAATTGTTCTTTAAAACATATATACTTTATATTTAACTAAATGTTAACTTCTATTCAATAGAAACTTGTGGCTATTGGACAGAACAGATTTTGTTTGTGCTTTGACAGCACAGCTGTAGTGAATTTTTAAAATGCAGTAATAAGATAACCCTGGTAAAGGTTGAAATAGAAAGAGAACTGGTAATTTTGATGCTGCATCAAGCATTATGTAACTCTATCCAACTGCATTTTATTACCAACATAAGAAACAGTAACTAAAGCAATAAATGAACATTTTGGCTTTCAGCAAAGAGTTCCCCACTTTTGTAAGCTCAGACAGGTTGAGGAACTCAATTGAAGTCTCTATTAGTAAGGACAAGAGGAGCCACTAAGGTCCAAAGGTAGAGAAGCAGACAAACCCAGCTGGAGGTTATCTTCACCCACACGGCTGGCCACTTACTTGTCATGGTTTTGAAATCTGCATCAGGGCTAAAAAGTAAAGAAATCCATTATAGACCAGAAAGCACCTCCCACTGTTCCTTGGCACCTCTCATATGAATCTCAAGTGAGGGCAATCCTTTGGGACACTCCAGTGCAAGACCCTTTGTGAGAACATAGTGAGACAACTAAACCAGCACTTTCCTGTGGCTCCTTCACAGGCTCTTGTTCTTGGGAACCAGTTTTCAAGCCTGCTTGCCCATGCTGACATGCTGCTGTTCAAGGAAATATTTGCATGAGCTGTGCAACAGACTGGTGGCTGCTGATCTCTGAGTGTATTTGCTAATTTATACAATGTCCTGGGAGCAGTGGTTCTGAGCTGCATGTCCAAGTGTTTCCAACAGATGTAGGAAATCACAGCTTTGATAAGCAGCATATATGCATATCCTTCCCAGGATGAAGAGCCACTAACAACAGGCTGGCTTCTAACTCTGCAGGAGGCCACCTGAAACCAATTCCACCTGTATCCTTCCTGCTACTTGTGCAGCTGAAGACTGGCAGCCACACTTCCTGCCCTTGCAGCTCTTAAGTAGTGCCCTGGAACCACAGCTGCTGACTGTGCTGTGCTGCCTTCTCACATCTTAACTCAGTAACACCGAGCTGAGATGGCACAACTCTAAAGCAACCGGCACAGGGACAGCCCGCAGGGCAGGGGTGTCCTATCCACGGGGGAGCACTGGCACACAGAGCCCCTCACTTCCCATCTGGCTCTTACCTGTACCAGTTTGTGAGCGTCATCATGATGTAAAGAGAGGCGAGGAAGAGCATGAAGTGGAAGAAGGTGTAGCTGTACTGAACGCCGTCCTTCTCGTTGTCGGTGACGCGGCGCACGTCGCCCTCCTCGGCGGCCGCGCTGGCCGTCCCCACGCTCTCCTCCAGGAAGGCAGTGTCGCTGCCAGACAGGGTCAGCTTGTTCACCTGGCTGTTACTGGAGGAGCGGATGCTGCAGCGTAACCCAAAGAGAGACGTGCTTAACAACTCCTCACACAGCTGTGTTTGCTAATAAAGCAAGCAATGGAGCGCAATGAATGTCTGGGAGGAGCAAATGTTTTCTTTAAATCCATTTGGAAGCATAAGGAAATTCCTCCAGTTGTTTTCATCCAAGCTTTTGTTAACTTAATTAAACAGCGTTCCTAGGCCCAGATCATAGCAAGGTGTGATTTAGGAGGAACCCTACAGATCATCTCATTCCAATCCACCTGCTGAGGGCAGGGACACGTTACACTAGACCAAGTTGCTCAGAGCTCCATCCAGCCTGGCCTTGAACACTTCCAGGACAGAGCACCCACAATTTCTTTGGACAATCATTCCAGTGCCTCACCACCCTCACAGTAAAGAATTTTTTTCCTAATATCTCATCTAAACTTACTCCTCCAGTTTTAATCCATGTCCTTGTAAAAGTCTCTCTCCATGATCCTTGTAGGTTCCCTTCAGACACTGGAAAGCCACAATTAGGTCACCCCAAAGCCTTCCTTTCTCCAGGCTGAACAAACCCAGTTCTCCCAGCCTTTCCTCACAGGAGAGGTGCTCTATCCCTCTAATCATCTTGTAATACATGTTATTCTGTTATCTGGATTGGGTTTACAAGGCTTATCCTCATGCATAAATCAAAACACAGGTTTATGAGCCACACTTGGCCTCAGGCCTGAGACAGCAGCTGGATGTGAATAAATGCAGGTACATTTTGCACCAGACCCAGATTCAAACAAAAGAGGCAGGCAAATCCCAATTCTTTATCCCTGGACAGCAGTGCAGATCCTACCTGGAATACAAGAGGCAAAGGACAAAGATAACAAGTCCAACAACACTCTGGGCATCCCACCACTGCAGGGACTTGGGTGGAGCAGGAGTGGCAGGAGGGACAGTGGCATTGGCTGGAACAGCTGTGGGTGCAGCTATCTGGGTGATGATATTCAGCAAACTTGGGTTACAGTTCCGTTCTGAAAGGGATTTTAAGGCAGATTAGGGATGAGCTTTGCCAGCATTTAGCTAAGATGACAGGTAAGCTCACAATTTTTCATTCCCTTTAACTGCTGATCTCTTTGATTCTCCAGAGGCAGAAATTGCCTACAATATTTTTCCTGCCTGTGAGCTAGACAAGGGTATAATAAGTAAAATCAGAATGCCCTGACACTTTCTTTTTCCCCCCTTACAAACACCCCAATTTAGTTCTGCAAAGAGGCAGTTTGATGGTTTCAGTCAAGTCAGCTTTTCAGCCTCACTGCATTTGATCTGGACAGATCAGCAATTCCCAGAGTGATCTGTAATAACCATCAGCAGCTTCTGCTTTCACACCAAATGATGTGACTCAAGACAGCGTGTTGCTTACCAGGCTCATTGGACATGGCTGCCCAAGTGAGGTACATGGTGTAGAGTGTGATGACAGAGGACTGCAGGAGGCCAGAGCGAGGCTGATGCTCCTGTTCCAAAGCAGAAGAGCAAGCCAAGGTCAAAAGGGCAAGCTTTACCTGGAGTTGGACAGTTTCACCCCATTGCCACATTTTAAACAATTACCAGCATGGAAACCATTGCTGTAGAAATGCACTGGGCTTTGTTCTATGTTCAGAAGACTGGAAGAAACTCCTCAGTCATATAGTTTATGCAAAAAGCAACTCAAACACAGAAGGAATAAGCTAACCAAATGCATTTTTTCTGTGCCCAAGACTCAGTTATGGGCTCTTACTGAGTTAATCTCAACTTTTTCGAACAATTTTGTAGATGTGAATCTAGCATGTGACTTGAGCAGTACCAGTTCAGAATCGAGTAACATGCAACTTTCCTCTTATATTAAACAAGCTTACCCTAATTTCAAAGACACAGTATTCAGCAAATAAAGCTCCAGCTATTTTGCTACTTCTTTTCTCTGTTCTGCCAGGGCCTTCACCACTAAAACACCAGCAGTCCTTCACATGGAAACAAAGTCCAAAACCATGTGAGCTCAAAAAAGCCTCTCTTTAGAAAATGTGTTTCTATGTAGTGCAATGATTTCAGAGCAAGATTTTTTAAAGTTCCTAACTAACACAGCTATGATAACCAAGTTTTAAAGTTCTTATGTCTGACTGAACTGGTACTACATCCTGCTCAGTATGTCAGAAGAAAAGAGCAGAAAAAAGTGATACCTGAACTTTTGGAAGGATAGAAACAATGGAGACAGCAATGCACAGGATCATGTTAAAGCTTATGAAGAACTTGTTCTCAGTGCAGTCATCAGGCTTCGTGTAGAAAACGTAGAAGAGAACAACAAAAACCAGGGACAAGGCATAGAACAAGGTTGTACAGGAGAACAGAGCTGGATGGAAAAAAAAAATACATTACATAAATAGTTTTAATAGTACATCTAAAGTGGCTTCATGAACAGCTAACACTGCAATAAGACAGTCTCTCTTCCTCACTGGTAGTTTGGGTCACAAAACCAGACTAGCAGATGGCATTTTTGTAAGGTATGGCTGAATTTCTGCTCGGGCTCACTAAGCAGCATAGCTCAGAGGAAGGCCACTGCTGCCATCAGGGGAACAGGACTTGCCTTTCAGCAGCAGTTTAATTAGTTTAACTGGTATGAGGCCACAGTGGCATAATGAGAGTGCTTTTTGCACACTTCTCATGGACATTTACCTACCCTGGATTCCTGTGCTTGGGGTCACCTATTTTTGTTTCCACTCTGTTCTTTGTAAGAAGCTACAAAACGCTGTTACAGCATTCTTAGCTATGAGCTAAGAACCACAACAATTAGCACTTTGTAATTAGTGGCCAGCTGGGGAGCAGACACCAAGGCACACTCAGTGTGGTACTGCAGCTCCTGGGACTCAGCAGGGAGTGCAGAGCAAAGCTCAGCTTTGAAGAGAACCAGGCTCTGAGCTCTGCAAACCAGGCCAAGTGTGGTTTATCAGGACTGTCAGATGTGCTACTCACAAGCCGAAAATATTTTGCATTTTATTGAAGAAGAAAATGGAAACACTGCAGCTATTAATTTCAGGTGTTTACAGCAGTGACTCAGGGAAACACTGTGGAGTTTAATTCCAGGTATGTCTGCAAACCAGTAAATGATATTCTGCAAGGTACTGGCCAGTACAAGCAAATCCTTTACAGGTTAAGATTCTTACCTGCATACCAGCACTTAGAATTCCCCTCTTCCATTTTCTCAACCCAGCTCTCATTCCAAGAGTGAGCAAAATCCACAAGCAGAACCAACTGGATAAGAATGAAGCAAAAGGCTCCAGAAACACCAATCCAAAACCAAGCTAGAAAAGAAAAATAAAATTAGCTTTCATCATGTGCATGCTACCTCTGCTTAAAAACCAAAAAGCTCCTAATTATACTGCAGAGAAATAATGAAAAAAATTAAACTGTAATTAGAAATGCAGATGCTGTTAATCATTTTGGCCTTAATCTGGCAGGAGCATGGAAGGAATCCCAGCTGTTCAGGGATGCAGTCAACACTGGTCAAGCTGAGCATGGGAATGTTTAGCCCAACACATCTTCAGAATGAAAGCAACATCTAACATGTGGCATCTTTGTGTACATAAGTGCCACCATGCCATATTTCTTTGAGGGTCAACAATCCCTTCAAGCTCCTCTGATGTGGCCAGACAGTAGAAGTTTCCCACACAGGTTTTTCAGAGACTCTAGGGAAGCATTTAGCATTTGTCAGTGTCCTGAGTTGCCCCCAATCTAGTGTCAGAAGACTCAGCTCAGTAGTGACTGTCTCATGAAGTAGAAAATTATTAATAATGAAAACCTATGCAGTTGAGAAGGGATTTCTCATTGCCATAACTTCAACTGGTCACCAAAATACTGGATGAACCAAGGAACTCCAACAAAGATGGGCAGAAACTGCATCTTCTACAAGAGAGCTTTCACTATTGCCAAGTAAATCTGTGAAAAGGTTTGAGCTTATACAAGTCAGAATTCCATGATGAACATTAACTGTACCTCTGGTGAAAGGTCCTTCAGGGATATAAAATGCTCCAACCATGATAGCCACAATGGCAGCAATTTTGAAGAACCAGAACCTTTAAAAGAAGACAGAAGTCATAAATATTGGTCTTACTCTACACAGTTCACAAATGTAGTCATGTGCTACATGATCTGTAAGCAGCTTGGTCCTGCTCCAGCCAGGGCTTTGCAGCATGTGATCCTGCTGACCAGGGAGGTTGAGGACCTCTCATCCCTTGATGGGGCTCTGAGCTACCTGGTCTAGTGGAAGGTGTCCCTGCCCACAGCAGGAGGATGGAAGTGAATAACCTTAAGGTCTCTTCCAATTCAAACCATTTAACAATTCTATGCTCTCCAAAGGTCCCTTTCCAATTAAATGACTCTATGATGATTTAGTCATCTAGCCCCAAACTAACTCAGTTAAATCAGGGAATTGCAATTCAGAAAGCAGTTTCTGCTAGCTGAGTCAGACTGGCCTTGAGAATGACCCAATGAGTGCCAGAGGCAGCACAAGGTTGGAGATATAAAATAGCTGCAATCTGACATATCTATGGAAACACAGAGCACTGCCCTTTTGGTTACCCCACCTCAGAGTGGCACCCTCAACCAGGACACCGAACATCTTACATAAGTAGGAAGCTTTTAAGGAGATCAAAGCACTACTCTGTATTGGGTGCAAAAGAAACCCCAGGCTGTCCTTGCATGCATAAAGGAATTTGCAGTGTGTTGAGCAGAGAAGCTGGAGGGAGGAAAGCAGCTGGAAGGGCAGCCAGCTGGCTCACACATACCCATTGTGTATCGAGGCTCTGGGGTCATTACTTGTTTTCACTTCTATCATCAGCAGGGAGAGGAGGAAGAAGAACACGGCCATGGCAAAGCTGACACGGTAGACAGCTCTGTATCCCACAAACACATCACAGCTGACAAAGCCATCCAAGTGGGGGATCTGAGTGTGAAGCCCCTCATCACAAAATCCAGGTATCTGGGTAAAGACACATTCCATTGTGAATTTATTGTCTGCATTTGCAATTACGTTTTTTAAGTGCTCTAACAGCCAAGGTTTTCAGTCAACAAACTTCTGAGAGATTAGAGAATGAAAGACCTTCCTGCTCAGACCTTAGTATCATCTGTCTCTCCCCATGAAAACACTTTTCACACAGGAAAATTAAGATACCACAGCAGCAGGTCTCTGATAACAACTGGCTGTCTCCAGGTCTGGTCAGATTTCAGAGACCAGGCATGTACTAAAAAAAGGAACATTCACTGAATTTGCTGTTTCTGCCAGAAGCCATTCAGTACACACAGCCTCTTAACTCAGGAACAAGGACACCTGGGTGTTTGTGTCTCACACACAATCCATTCCAAGTAAAGAAAATCAATAGCCACTGGCACAAGTAATGGCATTTAAAATAGTCAGAAAGAGGTTCTCCCCCTCCATACCTTTTTCAGCTGCTCTTCCATGCCTGGTGCCAGCATAATGCAGGCAAGCACAGTACTGAGGAGGAGGAGGAAGGCATAGATAAGACGCGTCACTGTCGAATTCTTGCTGTTGGGGCAACATCGGCACAGTAAACACGAGGCACCGCTGCACAGACAGGGAATCTGAAGGGCACAGACAGGAATAGTAAGGGCATTCCCCTCGCAGCTGACACCGGCGCGTTAGGCGACGCCGAGAGGAAAACCCGAACCCCATTTAGAGACACTTCACTCCCGGAGCGCGCAGATAAACCGCTAATCGGCGCCTCGGACTGACAGCGTGTTTGCGAACAGCCGGAGATAACCGGGTTTATCGGCCTGGGCTGCCCCTGGGGCCTCGCCAGGGCGGGCCCCGTCCGCCAGCCACCCGCTCCGGCCAGGCGGGCCCCGGGAAGGACACGGATGGCTCCAGCCGGGCACCGCTCCTCTCCGAGGGGCTGGAGCGGCCTCAGCTCCGGCGGGACCGCGACTGCGCCCGTGGGGACTCAGGAGCGGTCACCCGCCCCTGGCCCGACCCGGGCCGCCAGCGCGGGCACCGTTCCCGGGCGAGGCCCGCTCCCCGGGATGGAAAGGAAGGTTCGGGGTGTGAACGGGCAGGTTTGGGGCGGGAGGGGAGCCCCGCACTCACCCAGCTGGCCAGCGAGCAGACCCCCAGCACGGCCCCCATGGCGCCGCCGCCGCCCCTCCGCTTCCTGCTTCCGCCCACGGCCCCCGGCCTCAGGGGGCGGCGCCAGCCGCGCTCCGGCCCGGCCCGCCGCCGCTCATTGGCTGTTTCCCGGCCCGGAGGCGGCCGTCCACCAATGAGAAGGCGCAATGCGGCCACGCGCCAGAGGGAGGAGCGGGAAAGTCGGCGAGAGTAGGGGCGGGGCGATGTTATTTATCAACTCTTCTTCCGCCTTCGCCAAGGGGAGGGAGAACGCTGATTGGTCGAAACTCCAGCGAGGGGGCGGTTCCTACAGCGTGACAGCCAATGAGTGAGGCCGCTGGGCAGCCTGGCGGCCGTTCCATACCCTCCCGCGGCCGCTGGGGGCGCTCGGCGGTGGCCGGGCGCGCAGCCGTTGCCATGGCAGCAGCGCGGGTGGCACCGGGTGACACCGGGTGACACCGGGCCGCCCCCGCCCCGCCCGGCTTTGTAACAGAGCACACCGCGTTCTGCCCGCCGCCCCTGGGCACCAGCAGCCCGCAGGGCGCCCTGGCGTGGCTTGTGCCCCGGGTAACGCTGCGCCCTTGGGCCCCACGGGGCGTGACCCGGCGCGGTGACAGGCGTCACGGCCGTGTGAGTGACAACCGCGTCACCGCTGAGCTCACCGGCGGCACCGCCGCACCCGGGATGCCGGAGGAAGTGAGCGGGCAGCCTTGTGCCGCTTCATGCAGAGCCTGTATGGATCGTGGTGCCAACAATGGTCGTGGCCGGGGGCTGGCGACACTGCTGTCACCAGCCCTGCCACGGGGCCGTGTCACCAGCCAGCCGTGTCACTGGTGTCACCAGCACAGCCTCTCGAAGCTGTTTGACCGGGGCAGGATCTGTAACTCATTCCCACTCCTGAGCGATCGTGATAACAGACACAAGTGCTTGTGCCCCAGAACTCACATCGCACAGAATGTTGCCGGTTGGGAAAGATCCATCAGGATCATCGAGTCCAACTCGTAGCCGTGCATGGGACAGCCCCGAGAATCCCACCATGTCCCTGAGAGTGTTGTCCAAACACTCCTTGAGCTCTGCCAGGGTTGGGGCCGTGACCACTGCCTTGGGGAGCCTGTTCCAGCCTGTCCTTCAACCTTTGAGTGAAGAACCTTTTCCTAATATCATTTGCTGTCCCCTCTTTTCCTTTATGACTTGCTGAACACTGAAGGGTGTCCATCAGTTTTGGCCTGTGTAGTTAAAGGAACTCTGGGTGGAAGTGGGAGAGCTCAGGAGCTTTTCAGAGGTGGAGTTTCTCAAGGAGACACTTCTGCAGCAGGTCACACCAGGCTCAGTTCATACTTGGAAGGTGCACAGCTGCAAAAGCTACAGATGGGCTCCTTTAACATGGAAGAAGAGAGAAGTAGAGGAGCCAGGTGAAAGGAGATGTGGGTTTGCAGCTGCCCAGAGCACAGGGGCCTCCCTGAGTCTGGATTCCCAGCACAGTGCGCAACTCACAGCCTGGAGGAGTTGGAGAGGGACAGCTGAGTGACTTCAATCCTCCTCACAAAAGTCTGGGGGCAAATGAAATGGATGAGAGTTGGCTGTGATGATGTAACAGCACAAGGATTTGACAAAAGTTTGCACAGAGACTTAGGAAAGCAGTCTGCATTGGTTTTAATTGGCATTAGTGTTGCAAAATATCACAGGGCAGGGTAAGAACTGGCCAGCTGGGGTTACAGGATATTTTCTGGCTGTAGCAGTTCCAGCTATTGCACATCACTTTATACTCTGTCAGACCCTTCACACAATCCCTATCCAAAAAAACCTGCTTCCATCACAGAAAGGGACTAATAATCAGAATAACAGCTTTACTACCATCTGAAATTGCCAAGAAATGACAAAGACCATCCACTAAACCTGCCACTTATTTTCCACAGCAGTTTTAACACTCAGAATATATGAACACTATGTTAACAGTATCATCTCTTGCAATCAGCCTTATTCATGAGGACATTCAGGCTTCTTTCAGAAAAAGGTCACTCCATAAATCATTGAAACTGCTTCTTTCAGATAATAGATGAGCCTTTACTTTATTGCGAATGTATTTTTATTACCCTTCTGCTTGCACCAGCTGGATCTCTAAGAAAGCTTTTGCCATATCCCTGCCCCTTCACTGTTTGTTCCAATGAATATACACAGAATAAAGGCACAATCACAAATTCTGTGTTCCCAGTAATCCTGGGCAAATAATTCAAATATATTGAAATATTGTGTATTAGTAATGCAGTGATGAAACTCATCTAAATCTTGAGCCTACAAGTGTTTTATTCTCAGGAAATTTATGAGACAAATAGTTTTGTTAAGTACTGGTGATCCTCCACTGGGTGATGCTGGGCAGAGACAAGGGATGCAGATAAAAAGCTTTTTCCTTCCACTCTCCATGAAACCAGAGATTTCCAAGTGCTCATTTTACTTCCCAGCATAAACCCCCTCTGATTCTGCATCACATCACCTAAACCCTTACATGTTTAACAGGAGATAAGGATGAAGTCAGCCTAGGGACTGTCAGCTCTGGGAACAAGACAGGATATGGCAGGAGGTTATCCTGGTTTGTACAAAAATACCCTGCTCTGGTTTGTTAATCAGCTCTGACAGCAGAAAGAAATGGTGCATCCCTTCTGTATCTATATGTTTCATCCCATACATATGTGAGTTGAAATGCCTAGAATAAACCCCTTGGAATTAGGTAATATTTAAAGGAAATGTGTCAGATTTAGTCATTTGAAAGCAGTTCTCTGCAGTTTCTTTGTGCAACTGAGCTCATAAAAAAAATGTCACTCAAGCTTGTGCGTTAGTGCTATTCTTGTTACTCTCAAGGGTCTCCTTTCTGTGATAACAAAAACGCAGAATTTTTCCTGATGTTCCCCTGAGTATTTAAGGGTTCTTGCTTTACATGGGCTATGATTTTGCAGGTAATAGATCCCACGGATCTATTTTATTATTATATTATAATTGAATAACCCTTTGACCATCCAAAATTTTTCAGTCAGGTGATGGGAACTGCAAATTGGAATGGCTGTGTCAAAATGTCTGTAAAAAAAAATAAATAAAACCAGACATTGTCTGTGTTTCTACACTGGCATTGGCTTGACTCATAAGCAGGTCTAAACATCTTACTGTGCTCTGGCCTGCATAAACTTCTAAATTTAGATGTATTTTCATCACCTTTCTAATATAATCCTCCTAATTATTGGACTTCTCTAAAATGTTTAGCTTTAAGCTACATTTACATCTGTGCTTTGATTTGAGTTCCAGAGCATAAAGAATTTCAGTTTTCTTGGGACAACTGCTTTTCCAGCTGTTCAGTCCAGAATTTGAGTTGAGCTCTGCACAACCATTCAGATTTTAACCAGGGCTTTGAGAACAGATGTCAAAGCCCTCATCCATGAGGAGGTAAGTCAAGAGATAATGGGCAAAATACTGCTATGGCTGGCACCATCAGTGGGTTTAATTAGTCTTTAAACAATCAGAGTTCACAGCTTCTACAAAATCATGATGTAGCAGCAGGGTAGGAAGTCCTGCCAAGTATAAATATTGTTGAGTTTGTGGATGACTTTGGCTGGTGTGTGATCTCAGCGTGTGCTGTGTGTGCAGGGGCTCGCTCAGCACTGCCAGCAGAGCCCAAGGCCAGCTCTCTGCTGCCATTCCCTGGGGGACACGCAGGTGAGTGGTGACAGTGGCCTGGCTCATCTCTGCACACAGCCTGACTTCACACTCACAACCTCCTGATGAGACACCAAGAGAAATCCACCAAGTCCATGCCCTTGAGTCTTCAAATACACAAGCTGATTTCTCTGCAGTCCTTTGCTCATGATTTTATAAATCTCTTCTTCCCTTGACTGTGTGCTCTGTGACTGTATTAGCACCTGCCTCTGCACTTCTTAGGCTCTCCATTTTCCCATCATGTCATGGATACGTGAGTCATCTTATTTGTGATCTGCTGAGCTGAGTGAGAGTCATAGTAGAGTTGTGTGCTTCAAGGCCATTAGTAACGCAGCTAAAACTTGCATAATATATTCTTCTGTGTCTAAATCCCTGAGAGATTGAGTAACTGTTTTCTTTTTCACCCCAAGTGACTATGCAACTGGATGAGTCACTGCTGTTATGATAGAGGAATTGTAATCTCTGTGTCTTTCCAGTTCTGTTTGGCCAGAAATTTATTTTACAGGACACCTCTGTTCAATCTCCTCTAAGTCTTTATATGTCACCAGAGACCTTTTCACTCTCTTCAGTTCACTTAAGATCATGTGCTCTGGTCTGGAAACTGCATTAGTTTAGGTTATTGGTGAAACAGATGGAGAAAAATGCTCACCTTAATCTAATACCCTGGAATGATATTACTGAGCCCTTTCATCTCATTATTTATGGAAGCATTAGTGAAACTTGTATGTATTGAAAAGTATTTAAATAAAATTAAATAAAAGCTTATATAAAAGAACCCCATAACAATAAAACACAAACAGAGATAGATTGGAGGGAATAATTTGCACAAAAAGATCTGCAGTGACATCTGTGAATGAACCATGGAAGGCACTAGCAACAGATGGCTGGTAAAAAGGAGGAGGGAACGAACAGTTTCATGATAGGTGAATGTGGTACCCTGCAAACAGCACAGGCTGCTCAGACAGGACCCCGGGGGTGCAGGATCTGACCCAGATGGGGCTGGCACCCTTGGATCAGCCCCAGCCCTGTGCTGATGTGAGCTGGTTGTGCCTGTCCCAGGAGGAGCCTTGGAGCCAGAGGCACTGCTGGAGCTGGCACCTTCCCCCATCCCAGCACAGCAGAGCCAGCACCAGCCCAGCTCCCCTGGCAGAGCTGAGCTGGGCTCACCTTTGGTGCTGCAGGGCACTGAGTATCATGCTTTTAAGTATCCACTTCAAGACTGGGTAGCCACAAAGCAAGCCAGTCTTCCACTTGAGCATTGCCAAAGCACATTTATAAATGTTGCAGAGTTTATAGTTTCAAATGGTTTCATGCCTTTTCCTTGTTTGATTAATTATCTTTTTATTAAGGCAGGATTTATTTCCCCTGTCTCTGTGACCCCATCTCTCCCCTGAGAGCCTGCACTGAAATCCAGCTGGCCAGCCTTTGTGTATCTGCAGAACAGCTTCTAGCGAAACAACAGTGGGAGGAAAAGTTAGGAATTTCTTGATTCAATCCTGCCTTGAGCGACAAGTTGTGTGGCTTTAGGTGAGCCACAGGACTATGTGAGTCAATATGAAATGTGAGAAAATGAGCATATCCCAGAGTCATGGCAGACTCTGTTCATTCATCCTTAAATGCAGCTTAAAATCCAATGAGTGCCTGACCCATTTTTTTTTTTTTTTCTTGCACTAAAAAGAGCAATACATAATCATACTGGCCATGATAATTTCTCTTAGCTGGAGTTTTTTTTCCCCTCTTTTCCATTGTGCCCCCCACTGCAGCTTTCCAAGATGCTCTGAAGCCAGTGAGATAGTTCTTTCTCATAAATCTTTTAAATCATGTAAATCCTCCCAGTGTACCAGCTGACATTTCAGATGTTGCATTTTTGCATTTGTGCCAGGAAGCTTTGAGCATGTTACAGTTGCTTATGTTGTTATATTTTTTTAAAGAAGGCAAAACAGTTCCTTCCTCTTGAGTCTCCAGCAGAGACTGTTTCTCCTTGAGAAAGGAGTTCACATGATCATATAGATGCGTCAGATAAATCCCTTCCCACGTTTGATATTTGCTAAGTTGATTGATTGTTATTCCAAAGCCATAGCTGGGATGGTTGTGTGATTTAACATCTCCAGAGCAATTCTTTCTTCTATTCACAAGCTTTAAAGAAATAATCTAGAAACTAAAACTTTCAACTTAGAAAGTCTCAGTAACCAAACATTCATAGCCATGTTATCTTCACAAATATTTCTCCTTGTTTGTTTGTTTAAAGTTGGCCAAGAGTTCCAGAAATACTTTTGAGATAACCAAAACGGGCATCCAGCTCAGAAAGGAACTCTGTATTTAGAAACTCTGAAATACTACTGCGGGGTGGCTGTGCTGTTAACTCTTTTCTGGTTGTTCTGAACCTCCGTGTCATTGGGGAAAGAGTCATGACATTCTTTTTTATCTGTTTTTCCCCTCCTGGATGATTTAGAAGAAAAAGTGCACTGGGGAAGTCTAATAATACAATGCCATGCAAGTCACATCTCTGGGATCAGTAGGGTTGTTGCCCAAGGGGGTGTAAATCAAGCAGTTTGCAGAAGGCAGCGCAGTGCAAGAGCTGACAAGGCTCAGCATTCACAGCATCCACGTGCACTGGGGGCAGAAACAGCCACAGTCTTAATCCTGGAAAGGAAGGAAGGGGAAGAACTGAGGGCTGAGTGTTGGTTTATCAGGGGATCTTACAACCAGCTTCCTGCTGCAGAGCACACTTGAGAAAACTGAGCTGCAAATGCACGCAAGTCATTTTAAAGTGCACGTTAAGTGTGTCGTGTTCCTGCAAACCTGAGCGTGTCCATAGGAAACAAAAGCAGGTCACTGTGCTCAGCATGACGTACACAGGTGCTACAGTGGCAGAAGCAGAGTCATTTCCCCCTTTTACAAATAATAGTTCTGTTCTGAATTCGTTGGCTTTTTCAGATAATGGCAGAAGTTTCTTCAGACTCTACAAGACGACTTAAAATTTTTAATTAAAAGGTGTGCTGGTAGAACTGTATTTCCTACCTTGTTTTCCCAGGCTTGTGCAGAACCCAGTGCCTGGACAGGCCCACAGTACAATTCTCGTGGATATTTTCTTTTCAAT
This sequence comes from Cettia cetti, assembly GCA_013401135.1. Lineage (NCBI taxonomy): Eukaryota > Metazoa > Chordata > Aves > Passeriformes > Sylviidae > Cettia > Cettia cetti. Next base: position 17,609 of record VZUI01038620.1, on the reverse strand, counting down.
GCTGTTTTTTTCAAACATGTATTTTGTATCTTTACAGTCTTCAAACAATTTGATGCAACATACATCAAAGCAATGCCCTTGTGTGTTTCAGTGTATGCCACACTAACAGTGGGTTCTGGCTGAGAAATAGTCCCTGCTCTCCCTCCAGCCAGTGAAGGTGGACAGACAGGATTAATTACTCTCTGATACCTGATCTACCACCGTTCCCTTAGTCCTGGCCTCTATTTACTGTCACGGGAACTTTGATGTTGTATTTTTAGATGAGCTTTTGTGGTTTTAAAATTAAAGTCTGATTGTAGCTGGGTATTAATTTCAGTGAAAAAAATAACATGGAAAACCTGACACATGCTGGTCAGCAAGAAACACTCTGTGCACTGGAAATCTCAACTCAATTACCTGTCTGTAGGGTTTCAAATTTACTTAGTGTTTTATGGTTAGGCACCAGCTGATGTGAAGATGTTGCTTAACTGAAGAGTCATTATTTACCATTAATAAAACTGATACCATGACAAATTCCTTATGGCGTAGATGTGCTATCATATCTTGGCAACGGCAGCAGAAGAAATTATTCTGCCTGGCTTGCAGGCTTGTCTTCATTGTAAAAAGAAAAATAATGAGGCTGTAATTACCCAGCTTGGAACTAAACGAACCCAACTAAAAGTGCTGAATGATTAAAGATGACTCCTAACTGCTTCCCAACTGTGGCTTGTTTGGATACCATCACTGACAGTGCCAGCTCCTGGCTCTGGCTGGGCTGGATCCATGGCCAGCAGGCACAGCTCAGTTGTTTGGACTGTGGTGGTGTCCCAGTTTGAAGACCAGTTTGAACAAATAGTGGTAAATATTCCACAAGCCTTGCCAAAAATGACCTGCTTACATGAGGAAGTCAGCGTGCAGTAAATTGGGATGAAATTCATAGCACACAACCCCTTCCATATTGTTTCTTGGGGTAAATGACCCTATCATGTAGTGGTTTACTCTAAAATTGTAATTATTTTGCACGCAGGATCACACACTTCTCCCTCCAACATCCAACATGTCAATATCAAATCTATCAGGTTTCTCTAATTTTGCATCCTAATTTTATCCAATAAACCAGTAGATTAAAAGTCTGGGTTTTTGTTTTTTTTTTTTTCTTTTGTACAAATAAAGATGGGAAAAGAAGGTCTGTTATTCTATTAATTCTAGTTCTCAGTTTCATACGATTTCTTGATAACCAGTAACACAACATCTAGCAGACTTACTTCCCAAATGGGTTGAGATGTTGAAAAGCTGGTGACTTTTTGTCTTCAGGACAGAAGTAGAGCTCTTGAAAAGATAGGGATGAACTTCCCCTGCAATGAAGAGGCATAAAAAACATTTCCAGGTGCCCAGCTGGGTACATTCTTGTTCAACTCATCCTTGAAGACAGTTGAGATTTAATTATATTATTAATGATAAATTACAGTACCTGGAGACTTGGATAAATAATAACTAAAAGGGCCTCTTAGCCACAATAAAGTGGATTTTCCCTCCTGGTCGCTCAGTTTGAGCCCTCATTCTCGCAGGAAAGCAGGTAGTGCTACAGTGGAGCACACACCTCATCTGACCTGCAGGATCTCCTGCCGGTTGCCATAGAGATGGAGAGCTGAGGCCCTTTTGTGCAACAATTCTCTACTGCAAATGCCTGCTTGGTACCACGTCCCCCTTGGCAGCAGCTCAATCCCTGGGGGCCACGTACAGGTGTGTTGTGGGGGCTTCTCCCTGGGACACACCTGTGCAGGATGGGCAGCACATCAGAGTGGGTTCAGCTAGAGAAATGTGTCTGTCCATGCTGAAATAACAGCACAACTGTCACACTGCTGGCTTGCTGCATACCTGGCAGGTCACATCACTGCCACCTCCGTTGTGTGAGTGAGGAGCCACTGGGCACCACAGCAGTTTGGGCAAAGGGGACTTTGGGTGGTGGCTTTTCACTCAGAGGGCAAGGAACCAGCCCCAAACACAAAATTTTAGATCAAATATGACTGAAAGTTTCTGGCCCAAAACAGCCTGGATGGTGGCTTTTATTAAAGAGTCTTCTGCAAGACCTTCCTGTGAGACATCTAATTTGGGACTGTGTGGAGCTAAGGTTTTTAACATATAGCTCAAGAAAGCTGATGTCTATTTAAATGCTGTTGCTGAATTATTCTTGCAATGGACAATCTGAATAAAGACCCTTGATACTTTATCAGGCCAAATTTTACAAAGCTGAAAACAATTGCTTGAGAGATGTTATAAAAAGAAATTATTTAATCCACAAAAAAAAGTGGGTAGCAACAGGGGTCTGTATGAAAACATTTAACTCTGTCTCCAAAAAAAGCCATAATCCTGCATAAAAGTGAAAATTTTACACCTGTCCAAGAAAACCCAGCCCCACTTTGGAAGAAAGTAAGAATCTGAAACAAATATAGTGAACCAAGACAGCAAGAAGAACCCTTTGAAAGCTGGAAATCCTGGAATATCCATAAGGGAATAGTCATGACATAAACAGCAATACATAAAATACTTCTCAAAGCAGCAGGGAGTGAGATTGGCCATGATTAGGTGAGGAAAGTCTGTCTGCTGGCACAGACCCACGAGAGCATTGGGCCATCCATCTGTGATGGCCACAGAGGAGCTGCCAGTAACAGAGCAGACAAGGTTAATGTTCTGGGCTGGGTGAAAATCTGTCTCGGGAGAGGTCATTTTGCTGTCTGTCCTTCCACCAGGCACCTGCCAAAAGGAGGTCATAGTACAAGTGCCTCTTTTTCTTTAACTTTGTCTGTCTTGGCTATTAAAAGGAATAAAATTTCTGAGGCTGGGATTATGCCTTAGGATCTACAGCTTCAGTAGGGAAGGAGCAGGGATCTCAGACTGAGACACTGCTGACACTGCTGAGGACTGATGGCTCTGCATCCTGGCAAATCCCATGCCCCACAGCATCCTGGATTCCTCCCAGGAGCCAGCACTCTACTCTGCCCACAGCTGTAAGGAAGAACAGGGCTCCCTCAGCCACTGTGTCCACCCTGGGGTGGCAGAGCCCTTCTCTGGGCCACCCAATATGCAGGGCAGCCCTGTCACCACATCTTACACCTGCCTGTGTCAGCCACTGCACACCTGGGCAACACCTGAAACCCAGGGCATGCTGCCAGTACAGTGCTGGGAGCAGAGGGCTGTGTGCAGGGCCTGAGTGAAATGCTCCCAGGTCACCAAGTAAACCCTGGTTTTATTTCATGTACACAGTTGGCACAAACAGAATATTTTGTTCTCTGACCAGAACACAGAGCTCTTGGAGCACCCTGAATTCCTCCTGCTCTCAGACAAAGTGGCAGTGATGCTGCACCTCCCTGATCTCAGGGTCTGTGGCCTTGGGAAGAGCTAGGATAGATAAATGGCACCATGTCTAAGGGCACGGGATAGCACAGGCTGCAGGAGCAGCCTCGCTGGGCTCATCCTGGCTGTTGCAGTGGTCAGCTCCTTCACAAGAAAGCATCTGGTTGCATGTACTCCCTTAACAACCAACATGGAAAGCAGGGAAACTTAACAAGGGGTTAGGCTGAATTTTTTCCCAACCATAGGTAGAGTGTAAGTGTAGTCTGAATTTTGCAGTCCTTTGACTCATGCAGAGGATTAATAACACCACTTGGATCCCTCACTACTCCACACCAGGACTCCTTTTTGCAGACTTTGTGGAATAAAGTCATATAAGATCCCATTTAGCTGAGAGCACAAGTTAGAATCAAAATATTTACTTGTCTGCTGCACATGGGCAACAGGAATCCTTGTCTGGTTGCCAACCAGTGGTGAACAATGAGCTGTTGGCTGGGTGGCTCTGGCATGTATTAAACACTGACAGAGATGACTATTTACTTCTCATTTATCAGCAAACCTCTTTGCTCTTCAAAAGGGAGAAGCACAGCTGCCAACCCAGCCTGCTCCTTGATTTCTTTCAGCTACATTCTCTGTCAGAATCAGAGACAAAGGGAACAAGGACCTGTTTGTGGACCTCAGGACATCTCCTGCTACCCTGCCAGTAACACCTGAGCAGTCAGTCATGATCAGCTTAAGCAGTACCTCTCCTGCTGCATCTTCTCATCCTGACAATCATTTTTAGCTCTTTCTGTATATTTGACCCTTCCTAGCAAGCAGGATGAACCTATTGAATTTATACTTGCATGTTCTTCTCTCCTCTAAACACACTCTGAGCCAACAGAGACGTTATTCTCTCAGTGTCCCGGACAAGAAAGCTTTTACCACAAGGGATGATTTTCTCATGAAGCATGTGCTGGATGTGTGACCTTTGTGGCTTTACACTGGAGAAGCTTCTGGAGTCCTTTAGACAAACAAACCCCTGACCAAGCAGGATTTATGCGTGTTTTGTAGCCTTTGTGCCCTGAACCGGCTGCCGCGCTTGCTCCTATCAGGTAAAGTTCTTCTTATAGAGAGTGTGTGAGGGACTTTGGCATGGGCTGTGGGACCCCTTGGGAAAAGCATGGTGTAGGCAGCCTGTCACTGCCTTGGGACTCTGGCTTGCCATGAGATCTGAGTTGGAGATCTGCTTGTATTTGTTGCAGCTGCAAAGAGGTAATTGTCAAGTGACTTCTTTCTTTTGCTGTCAAGTGACTTCTTTCACAAGAGCCTTTGGACAGAAAGGATTTTGTAGAAATGAAAGATGAGATGGGGCATGTCCATGATGGATTCCAGCAAAGCCTTGGAACTAGGCTTTGGGGACTATTAAACACAAAATTCATTTATTTTCAAAACTGAAGACATTCCCTAGGGAAAAAAAAAAAAAAAAGTTTGGGCTGAGACTCCCACGTATCTAGTTGGGACAAACCTTTTGGAGTTGTTTGGCACAGGGGCAGAGGAGATAAGGTCACTGGAAAGAAGTGGCTGGGAAGGGGGAAGGGATGAGCTTGTGGAGTGAAATTGCCCAGAAGCAAAGCACAGCCACTCACTTCCCAATGAAAAGCTTTATCATCTCTGCACAGATTAGTGCAGCTAAAAATAGCTTCAGCTCAAAGTAAACAGTTTTTTAGTGCGCTCTGCCCTGCTGGAATGCCAGCCCTGCACAGAGCCACCATGCCAACAGCCACAACCGTGTCCCCACAGTCCCAGTGCCCAGAGGGTCTCCCCACAGCCCTGCTCAACTCCTCAGCCCTGCCTGTTAATAGGGGCGACCCTGGAGGGGGGTCACTAATGAGTTTAGCCTCATTACAAGCTTTTCTGTGTTTCACTTGTTGAACCTTTCTGGATGAGCAACTTCTATAAAAACAAAATGGGTCTGAACACCAGGTAATTCATTCAGTCATCCCAACACCCACTCTCTCTTCCCTAATCAACAGCAAACTGTGTCCCTTCCTTGACAGCAAAAAGAGTGGCTTGTCACTAAGGCTGCTTTTACTTGTTGGTTTCTCTTCTCCTGAATCTCCAAGTGTTATTTGATGGCTTAAGATATCCACTCTTGCCTTGGGGAGCCCAGCACATCAGTGAAATATGTTCTGTGGGGTTTTTTTAGATCAAAACCAGTTTATTTAGAGTATTTATTTTATGGGAGGAAGTCTGAAAAAAAACAGGTTGTCCCATTTTTTCCATGCATATCTTGTGCCATTCCACATTTCCTTGCAATCTGGATGACATCAAGTGACACAGAGACCTCAGTGCCTGGGAAATGCAGCGGGAAGCTGCTCTTACGTGAGAAGGCTGCGTGCTGCATCAACGCTGCCACAGCGCTGCTCCAGCCCTGGCAGCACGGGCTTCTCGGGGAAGCCAGGCTTAGGCTGCACAAACATTGGGGTCAGAGGCAGGTCAGAGCCTTCTGAAGTGACAGCCTGTCTCCTTGGGCTTCAGAGTTTCCCGGAGTGTCCTTTGTGCCCGTGGTTTTCCTTGCTGGGGCAGGCAGCGTGCAGTCCAGCACGGCAGTGCTGCTTTGAGGCTGGGTTTCTTCACATTGCACCCTTGGGGATACTCTCACCTCTTTTTGATATTTGCCCTCTTAGATTGGTTCGGTTTTGTCCCTCTTCCAGCTAAAGGTTGACAGTCAACCTGCAGGCAGCTCTTCCCTGAGCTGTGCTCTCCTATCCCATGTGGCACCAGAGTAGTGAATTTGGCACCCACAGCATGGGCTGCCAGCCAGCACAAGACCATTCTTTCCCTGGGGCATTGCTCTCTGCATCCCACTCTGTGGCACAAAACTAAAAAATTCACAGTCCACTGCAGACCAACTGCAAGGTCAAAAGCAGCAGAGCCAAACCTCCAGTTGTCCAGAGTGGTAATGGCATCCCCATCGATCCTGCACTACACAGAACAGCACAGTGTGAGGCAGATGGCTACAACAACCTCACCAAAGACTACGTGTGAGTGAAGTAGGAGCCACTAAAGGCTGATTGTGGCTGCAGCTGAGTCAGACAGCTCAAGGCTGGGACACCATCCGTCACACAGGGCGAGCCACGCCAGGCAGCTCTGACATCTGCCATCGCCTATGGAATTATGTCTTATGATGGACAAAGCAACACGACAAGAGATGGTGAGAATGAGCATCAGCTAGAAGTTAGGGTGTGTTATTGTAAAATGTCAGTTTGTGCTGAAGAACAGGAAGACTGAATACATTGAAAGCCATTTTTTATCCTAATACGTTAAGATTTCAGGCAAACTTTTTGGCATCTTGGGACTGTCACCCCTTCTCCCTCTTGCAAAAAAAAAAAAAAAATACAGTCTGTAGAAAAATTGAAACTGCATTTTTTTTACTTAAAAAGAGTTTTGATGGAAAATATTTGACTGTAGGAGATGGTGTTATATGTGAGAGTCACTGTAAGGATGCACAAGTGTGTGCAGAAAAGGATGGATTTGTGTAAATGCTTTGGGGGGCTTGTTTCCAGGACCACACACAGGATTGGGAGCTTTGAGCAAGACAAGACATGTCTTAATTTAGAAGTGCATACCCTGAGCTCCTGGCTTTCCAAAGGACTTGGCTGTTGCCATTGTTCTTTGTTGTCTGTTCTGTAATGGTGCTGGCCACATTCTGCCAAGGAAATGCCTGGGTAACTGGTGCAGCACTTGCATCCTTACCAGACTTGGCCTCCAAACCCTGCAGTCCAAGTGTTAGTGTGAAGCTATAACCTTCTGGATCCTTTTCAAATGTAAGCTGGAGTAAAGGGAAAACTGCAGCCTTGGCCAGACCAGCACAGCAGTCTCCTGAGACTGTGCTGGCTCTCAGCACAGCAGAGCCCTCCTCCCTCCCTGGCATCTCATAAAGACAGGCAGGGCATTGTGGTGAATCCCTTACTGCTACTTTGGGGTGAGCAGCAGCAATGTGTGACTCAAAACGGCTGGAGGGAGATGAGTTCTGCCAGGTAATGCATCTCAGGAAATCAAGTGGGCTTCCTGGGGCTGCTTTTGAACTAAAACTGAATTGAGTCAAGAGGCTGCACAAGGTCAGTGTAGGGATGCACTGAGCATGGGTGTGTTCTGCTCCACTGAGGTCCACTCTCCTTCATCTGTGCCTCAGTATTGTCATCAGGGTGTTTCCTGTGCTGCTTGCTGCTATTGTTGGTGGTTTTATCTCTTCCTCTGATCCTGTGGGTATCTTTCACAGCAACCACCACGTTTTTGGGCACGCACAGGTTCTGCCTGGAGGTGGTGATGGCAGCAGAGGTGGAAAAAGTCCAAGTGTGCAGGGTGGTGCCGGGGTGGGAGGAGAAGCTGGTGCTCTTCACCCGGCACTGGGTGGCTCTGGGTCCCATCTGTCATGGGAGAGCTGCAGGAATGCAAAGATGCCACTTCTGTGCCAGTCTGGTGCTCAGCGAGGAAGTGGGTTGGGAAAGTGCTCCTGCTTCACACCACTCACTTTGCATGCAACCTGAAACAAAAACTCACCTAACTCTGGTGGGGACTGGATCCATTCCTTGGCAAACACCCCTTGTGCTCCCCAGTGGAGTTGTGAGCACCTGAGGGTTCTTACAGCAGGGATGGGGCAAATCTTCCACTCTCTCAGCAAAGCTACTGCCACTGATGAGCCCTGTTCCAGACAGCTCTCAGGCAGGAGCAGGCAGCGCTGTGTACATTCCAGTGTGCTCACACACCTTCCCTCCACACTGCTGGGGCCAGGCAGGAGCTCAGGACCAGGGGACAACTGCAACCACCTCGGTTGGTTGGTTTCAGCCACCCGGTGGGGTCTGCAAGCCTGATGGGACACCAGGAGGTGATGCCAGCTAGAGGGACATTCTTGAGTCCGTGTGGAGCAAGAACATCCAAAATTTCCTCTTCTTCTGTAGTGACCTGGAGCTCACTGAGAGCTCCCAGAGCTCACACAGCAGGGTGGCTACAAAGGTGTGTGTTTTAAAACTGCCTTAGCACCCTCTGCCTTAAATCCAGGTGCTGTCACCAGCTAGCTCGGCACTTTACCCCCAGATACAGCTGGCACAGGGGCAGATGAGCTGAAGTACTCCTGGGTTTTACTCCATGGGAAGCAGTGGAGCACTCCAAAACAACACAAAGCTGGGTTTTTCTTGGGAGGCACTTTCACAGAGCTACACCTGGTAGGATAGTTCAGGCTGCACGGGATGTGATGGTGTCTTTGGCCAGGCCCTGGTGGACAGGATAAAGGGTGGGATGCCGCTGGAGAAACCTGGGTGAGCAGCCGGCGGGAGGGATCGCCCGGCAGCAGAAACCCCAGCCCTGAGCATCGAAGGGAGGATGCTCGGGCACACGCAGCTGCCGGGGGATGGGGTTACAAGCCGAAGCTAAACAAAGATCCCTGTGAAAAGGAAACGGATCCCTCCTGCCGCCTGTAAGGTAGGAGCCGAGCGGGAGCTGCTTGACATCATCGGGCAGAGCATTGGATTACAGCAGGCAGGGACTGACTCGAGGGGAGGAGAACACGCCCCTTGGCCCCACAAGTGCAACTTCATTTAGCAGCTCCCAGTAGAAGGAAACTGCAAGTCTGAAAGTGGCTGCGAGGCTCCCGGCCGGCTTGGCTGCTGGCCACAGCGGGCAGAGACGGCAGCGGGCTGGGATCCAGCCTGGATTCCTTCCCCGGCGGCGGGACCACGGCACTGGGGAGCTGAGGAGCACCGGGGCTGTAAGTAGGGCTGCGAGGGGCTGGCGAGCGGCTGGGGCGGTGGGTGACAGGGACACCTGCCCGGGAGTGCGGCCAGGAGCTCTCCTCCTGCCCACGGGGCAGGGTTTGTCCGGAGACACGGTGAACTTTTACCCACCCGACTGGCAGCAGCGAGGGGTGTGCTGCCGGCACACCGGGGGCTGGAACAGCAGAGCCGCATGCCGGGTTCTGCGCTGTTGGGAGGGAGAAGCCTCGCAGGCTGATGGCAGGGAGGTGGCTGCTGTTTCGCCCGGGAAATAACGCGGTTCAGCACTCACGGCGAAGGGGTGGCATGGAGAGCAGACTCAGAGGACAGAAATCACAGAGGACCGTGGCTCAGTGACCCCCGTGGGGATTTCTGGCCTCATTTCCAACGCGTGTCCGTTTATTCTGAGCGGTTTGCCGGAGGGAATCCCTTACGGCACGGGGCTTGCTCTGTGCTCGCAGGGGAATGGGACAGGCACCGGGCGGTCCGGCAGTGCTGGGAATCAATCCATCCATCCCTCGGGATGTCAGGAGCTGTGGGGCTGCCCGGGACTCTCCCCTCGGAGCTGCGGGCACGAGCAGAGCGTTCGGAGCGTGGCAGCAGGAGCAGGCTCGGAGACTCGCTGGCATCCGGCTTTCCAAGCAAATGTTTGAAAAGGCAAAGACTTGGGATAAAAAAAGAACTGCTGTGTGGTGGTATTCTCAGGAGGCTTTGCAAATTCCTCCACCTCGAAGCTGTGTGTCTTCCCTCTCTCTGGATTCCCCTAAGCAGCTGGTAGCGAGCCGTGGTGGGGAGCTTTCACATGCATGTAATGCCTTGGCCCCAAAGGCGCGTTTGGGAAATTTCCCTTCGCTTGGAAGGGGGAAATAGTTCTGCAGATCAAGAGCCAAGTATAGCTGTGAACCCAGAGGCAGTGCCCTGGGTGGCTGTGCTGGTGACTCAGACCAGGAGGAGGACGAGCTGGGGTCAGCGAGCTTGAGGCAGCCGCAGCGGGGATGCTGCTGCAGTGCCAGGGTGAAGGGGGATTTGGGGAGTGGGCACGGCTTCATTGAGGGGCTGAGAGTCCCCGATGGAACAGCCCCTCGAGCTCTGGGCTGTTTGCTTGGTGTGCCTGTTCCTGTGGAGCAGCACTTGGAGTCAGAGACTCCTGGCTGGAAAGAGACACCCTGCTAAGTGTGGCCACCCAGCTGAGAAATTGCCACCTTTCAGCTCTTGTGAGGGATGGTGTTTAGGAAAGAAGGATCCATAAAGAGATCCTCAATGGCTGTATTTGTTTAGAACGCAGATGTAGGTTAAATGGCCGCTTATAAACATGGATATGCCAATAGAGCTTAATGTACCTTGGGCACAGAACACAGCATTGAGTCCTTCAGAGTTCTGCAGGGATGTGAGCACCCCATGCCATCGTTTGGGGGGAAACTTTCCACAGAGTGTAGACCCAGATGCCTCAGAGAACTGGAGACCATTAGCTACAGTACATAGGCAGCTTAGTCACGAAGAGATGAAACCCAGGAATGTTCACAGCTGTGCATCTTCCAACCACCTGGCACTTCTGTACCCAGTGCCTGATTCTGAGGGGTCTACAGGCTCATCATGAGCCAGGATGGGGAGTTTTGCTTTTTCCTCTCGTTCCAAAGAAAAATCAATGTACTTTTGATCCCACTCAGATGAATACCCTCAGGCACACAACCTTGCCACCCAAAATAACCATGGAAGACGCTTTCCAAGCTGCTAACATTTCCTGATCTCCCACATTTCAGAGCCAGTTCCTGCAACAGACTACTGTGCATTAATGCCTCCAGCCTGTCTGGGCACCTGAGCACCAGCATCATTCCTATTTTACATGGGCCTCACACAAAGCAGATGATCTCCCTGGGCTCACACAAGTCTGTGGCAGAATGGGGGGCAAATCTACAAAGCCATAAGGAACAGCAGAAGCTTCAACCTGGCTTTTTGTTTGCCTGTGTCACCCTGTTCTGATCACTCCCATTTTCCCATTCCAATTGTTTCTCCACACCCTTAGGGGTTTTTCTTTAATGTCATCAAAGCTATTTATATGGACTGATCCAGAAAATAAGTTTTCCATCACAACATCCATTTTAGAGAGGGTGAGTGGGGAAAAAGCCCACTGCTTCTGGTTGTCTTTTGCTCTTGACTAGAAAAAGACAAGTCATAGGAAGCTGTTCCCCAGGCCTGCCAGCAGCCAGCACCAGCCAGGGAGAAGGGGAGGTTCAGGTGTTCATGGGCCTTGTCCCAAGCTCCTCATGGTGGCAGTTAGAGAGGTTGAGGTTGCTCCAGACCTTGCCTGGAACCTGCAGCACAAGCAGGAAGAGCAGCAGTTGGACTATGAACTGCCCTGGGCCCCACTTCAAAACTCTCACTCTCTTCAAGCCTAAGGGAATATGCACTTTACAGCACTCATTTCTGGTTTCCACAGCGAGTTCCCCAGCACTTCCCTCTGCAGCAGAGCCCAGAGAGGCCAGGTGCTCTTTGCACAGCTCCTGAGTGCAGGCACATTGCCCGTCACAAGCCCTGCCTGGGGAACTCCCCTGCTGAAATGCCATTTCTGTTGATATTTGCAGTGATGTCATAAGCCAAACATATCCCCACCAGCACATCACCAACTTTACTGGAGTTACTGTTTCCACAAAGTGTAATTAGTCTGTGGTGCTCATTGCCATGAGATACCGGTGGAACAAAGAGCTCCGAAGGCATTTTAATGGATATCAGGTAGTTATCTTGGTAACAAAACAATCCTGGGTATGATTAAGAGGATATTGCATTGTAAGGATTGTAACACCTCCTGGTTCAGAGTCATTAGTGACTTAGGAAAAGCATTCCATTACAATTAGAGGTTTTCTTGTTCCTCTGAAGCCGAGGATGCCAGCTGCTGCTGGAGACAGGGCACTAAATGAGGCAGTCTGGCTGCTCTGGGAGGACCAGGCTGCTGCCCTGAGCAGCCATGCATGCAGCCTGTTGTTTACCCAGCAGCCAAGAGACTCAAGAACAACCTTCTCTCTGCTGCTATTACCTTGCTTGAAACCAGGAAGGATTTCCTCTCTGGATCAAAGCAGCACCACAACAGCTGTTGTGTAGAATAGTCTTGAATTCTGCCAAAAAAACATTCTGGGGCGTGTTTTCTTGGAACATACATCCATTTTGAAGCAATGCTGAGAGAACTGGGGTCGTTTGATGTGTTTGCTCCTTTTGGGTAACAGCTGATCACCATGGAGGGAATCTGACGTGTGCAATAGTGCACATTGAATAGGACAAGAGAAAATGGTCTTAAGTTGCACCATGGAATGTTTAGGTTGAATATTAAGGAAAACTTCTTCAACAAAAGGGTTGTCAGACACTGGGATGGGCTGCCCAGGGAAGCAGTGAAGTCACTATCCCTGGAGATATTAAAAAAATGTGTGGGAGTGACACTTGGATACATGGCTTAATGGTGGACTTGAGGACCTTAACAATCTTTCTGAATCTAAATAATTCTATAATTCTATGCTGATGCCCTTGTAATTCATTCCTGATGGGGTATGGAGGCTTATCTAGCCAATGAACATTTCCACTAGGGTCCCAAAATAATCCACAGTACTTTGATGTGTTCCAGGACTAAACTACAAAACAAAGTGTCCCTTAACAAGTCACTGTAGTCCATCCTTAGGTGGCACTAATCCATGTGCCACCAATAAGGTTCCAAACAGCCTGGCCTTTGTGCTGAGGTGTCTCTGCAGCTCTGCCCATCACCCTGGGAGCAGCAGGGCCAGGTGAGCCAGAAGAGGATCAGCCTTTGTGGATGGAGCAAGAGGGCCAGCTTCAAATCTGCAGACTCCAGATGCCCAAGCAAGGGCTGTGGGGAGGAACATCTAGGTAGAGCCAGGCCTGCAGGGTTGGGAAGCCAACATCAGCTGCTAAAGGGTTTTTGTCTCCAAAATCAGCTGGTTTTTGAGAGAGAAAATGGGGGTTTTCCATCCTGTCCCATCATGAACAGGGCTGCTCAGTGATAACTTCTACTGAACATCATTGCTCCAGTTTACTTTAAGCCTCTCTTGGCAGAGGCCCACGTGTTTTGAGATGTTTTGCAACACTGCTGAAGTGCTGGAAGTTTAACTGTTTGGGCAGTGTAACACACAAGCCAGGGCAGGAAGGCTAAGGAGGAAAATAAAGACCTGTGGGTTTCCAAAGCTGTGTTTCTTCCTTCCTGCTTTTGTTTGCTTGTTTGGTGCCCAAAAAGGGCAAGGCATATTCCCAGAGTTGTGGGAATACTGTTTCTTTTCCGGTCCAGTCTTTCCAGTAAGCACTTTGCTATAAATGGGGTTAAGACTAACAAAAGTTTATTGTTAAATCCCTGTGTCTTTGTTTAGCTCCTGTCATGATCATAATTAGCATTTTCCACTTCTGCAAGCCTGTCATCTGCAGAGCTGAAAGTGCTTTAAAATATTTGAAGCATCTAACAGGGGGAGGGAGTATTAATAGCTCCATTTAACAGATGGGCAAACTGACACATAAAAGCAGCAAGTGCCCTGTCCTTGAAGCAGGGCCAGAGCCAGCAAGTAGTCAGCTCCAACTACAAAGTTTTGAAAGTGGGTCAAAAAAATAAAGAGAAAGGCTGTAGATCTGTCCCAGTTTGGGAAATGATGGGAAATAGTTCCAGTCACAGTGGTACTCAGCCCAGATGGACCAGACAGATGAATTGCTGGATGAGCTACTGCTTATATGGTTAAGTGGCTCATCTCTTGATTTCTGTTCTGCTAACATTTGTCCCTGGGACAAAGGGAAAAACACAGTCCATGATGTTCCAAAATAGTCAGAAAGCTGAAACAGCTGCTAAAATAAGCAAGTGTCCTGTTGGCTGGGCTCTGCAGGTCAGGGAATTGCAAAGCACCCACAGATGTTGAGGCCACAGAGGAAATGTCTTTGAGCAGGGCTTGGGGACAGCAGGAGGAGGCTCAGCTGTGCACAAAGAGCAGAGACCCAAGGAGCTGGACACAGACCCAGTAAAGCAACCAGAACCAGATTGAACTTCCCCTTTCACCTCCTAGAAGCTGATATGGGAATTTCACTTCTTTAAAGGGCAGCAGAGCTGCAAACCAATATTCATTTATAGTCTGGAGGCAGCTGCTGGTCCCTGCAGTGCAGGTCAGGACATGAGTTGTCTCAGTTCTCCCAGCCCCTGTGGTAGAGCAAAGAAAGAAGCAAAACCAAAGAGGACTTCTCTGTGCAGCCCAGCTGGACTTTCCATGTGCTTTAACACAACAGTCCAATTCTATTAGCACAAACCCTCCTGAGGAGGTGCCATATGAACACAACATCCCACAGCCCCTGGGCTGATGCCTCCAGCAAGCCAGGCTCCATCTGAGTCTGCTGGGCAGAGCCCTGCCAGTCCCTGCCACCCCTCTGCTATCCCAGTCACAGAGAGTGGGAGGAGCAGCTGAGCTTTGTGCTTCCCAAAACAAGCACAGATAATGTTTTCTTACTTTTTTTTTCTTCTTTTTTCCCAGAAGCTCTTGTCCTGCTGTGTATGAAGCGTGTTTGAAGTCATGTCCAGAAGGAAAGTTCTCTAAATCAGGTAGGGACTCCCACTATGGGTAATAATGCTTTTATTCACTGGGAAATATTACAAACAGAAATGGGTTTTTTCCTTCCTGTAGCATTGAGTCACTTGACCTCCCTCTGTATTCTGAATTAGATACTAGAAAGCTGCTAAGAAGAAGAAGAAAAAAAACCAACAAAAACCCAACAATTCCACCATAATGACTTTCCTGCTGTATTATCCACACCTCACAGCCGTGTCCCTGTACCAAGCCACGTTGCAGCTCTGACTGCAGGCAGCCCCAGTGCCAGTTGTGCTCCATGGCCTCTGCAAATCCTGCTAAAGGCTGCCCACATGCTTTGCACAGGAATGTTGTTTGCCTCTACATAACAACGTAAGCCAGTTCTGTTCTGAGTGTGGAGTCAGCCCAGCAAGATCCAGGGGATCCCCAAAGCTTTCATGGCTCCTGCATGAATGGCAAGTCCTCTCTGTGGTTTCACCTGTGCCTCCTGCACTCAGAGCATCCCCTCTGTCCTCAGATCAGGTCACTGCTGTCCCTTTCCTGTGCTGTGCTGTCCCTTGCACAGAGCTTCCAGGGTTGTTTTGTGTGAGCTCTGCAGAGCAGGATCTCAGGACTCTGGTGCACACAGACATCCCTCCTCTTGCAGGTCTCTCAGGGCACTTCCTCTCCTGCATCCAGGATCTTCCCTGCAGACACTGGAGACACCCTGTGTCCTTCTATGCCCAGGCTGCTCTTCAGCAGACCATGAAATACTTGGCAATTGATTTTATTAGGAGCTTTCCCTTTCCTGAGACTACAGCTGGCAGCAATCACTGAGCATCCCCAGGGTAGTGCTACAGGCACGTCTGGAGCACCACTTCAGCTCAGGTTTAGATGTCACATCCCTGGGGGCTTAGGCAGAAAGATTTGCCCTGCCTGCAGGAAGGATCAGGAGCTGCTGTCACCTGACACAGCTCTAAGGAAATGTTGCATCCATCACAGAAATCTTCAGCAAAGGAGGTGTGCAGGCCTGCAGAGCTCTCCCTGCCCAGATGGGGGGCCCAGCAGGGTAGCACAGCCAAAGGGGCTCCTGATTCCATTGGGGAACAGAAGTGTGGTGGGAGTCCCAGCAGTGGAGCAGACACACAGGGCAGCCAACTCCAGGGAGCAGAGCTAAGCCTGGTTTTGCTAATCAGCTTCATTCTGCACTGACACTCTTAAGAGGTGCCCTGGTTATTTTTAGGCGCCACTGGGAGCTGCCAGGGCTCCTGCACCCCAGGAGGCTTCACCGCCTTTCTCTCAGCCCCTTCCTCTGCTCTGAGTCAGGAGGACTGTCTGGATGCTGGATGCAAATTCCTGTGGGATTGAGCAAGCCTCACTGAGGCTTGGCAGGTGGCTCTCAGCTTCAGACACCCTGTGCTGAGCAGAGCTTCCCCAAGCAAAGCCTCCTCAAGCAGCAGCAGCCAAAGCTGCCCAGTTACAGCCCTCACAACTCCTCTTCCAAGCTCAGCTCCCCTCCCCAGTCATGCAAGCACTGCACATGCAGAGCTCAGCTCCTCACATGACAAAGAAGAGCTGGACTAAACAACTCTGTATTGTTTCAGGCATAAGAATAAGGACTCATCCTTGCTTACCTCTGTTCTGGTAGAGAGGTCTCCCTCAACCCAGAAACTGAGCTACACCATCAAAGGCTGCTGTGGCTTTGCCTTCCTCGTATTTGTGACAAGGCAGCTGTGCTAGAAACTAGCCCTGGCTGCATCTCCTCAGAACTTGTTTGACTTCTCCTTACCCAGGGAAGCCTGCAAGGTATTGGGGAGCTTGTGCTGGGGTTGAGAGTCCCTGGGCCAGGAATTGAGGTGGGGTTTTAGAAGGTGATGTTCACTCAGAGCTCAGTCCCTCAGTGTGATCAGAAGAGCTGTGGAACTACTGGGGATTCTCCAGCCTTTGAGGTGGAATCCAACTGGGATTTTTCTTCATGAACAATCTGGAGGAAGGCCGGGAGCCCGAGCCTTAAGGGGGTCCCCATTGCACAGGAATTCACCCCATGGCCTGGGTGTGATAGGGTGACTGCACATCACAAGTGGGGAGCATAGATGGGACATGCCTGCCACAGCAGCTGTGGGATTTCTGTGGCTGAAAGGTGCTCCACAGCTCTGGTCTGTGCTTTGTCTGCTTTGTAACTTCAGGCACTAGCAGATCTTCCACACAGTTGTTCATGTAAAAATACATTGACACATGAAGGCAAATAATTAAGAAGTTGTGAGAAAATAAAAATAATGGAGAAGGGACTCATGGCCCCAGAGTCCTTGGAGTTTTGAAAGGGTCCCTGCAGGGGACTGAGGGTCCTGTGGGTGCTCATGGCTGCTCTGGGTGAGCACGAGGGATTTGGCTCCCTTCTCTCTGCCGTGCAAAAGCCACAGCACTGTGGAGTCCATCAGTGCCAGCCTGCCCTGAGAGGTGAGAAATGGGCAGGGAGAAAGGTGCCAGGTGTCCTAAAGGCCTGCTGGGGCTGAGCCTGCCTCATCCCTGCTGTCCCCATCCCTCAGAGGGACGTGTGTCTCTCAGAGGTGGGGGCAAGGCAGAGTGCCCTGAGTCATTAGCACCTTGAAGCTGAGAGATGGGAAAAACGAGCTCGAGCTGGGAACAAAACAAAAATACAACTGCTGTCAGGGCAACTGTCTCCAGATGCACAAAGAGACCAATTATTTCCATTAATCAACTTAGTGAGAAGCTGCAGAAGAGGCTTAAGCTGCATCAAGGCTCAGTAGTGAGGGGAGGGAGGAGCAGAGGGGCTCCATCAGACAGTGATTCTTCCAGTGGTGGAGGATTTTTGGAACAGATTCTCAGCCCCCATGCCTTGGGTGGACTGACAGATGGGTGCTGCCTGCTCCAGGCGTGGAGATGGAGCCTGGCAGGTGGATGGATGGATGGATGGATGGATGGATGGATGGATGGATGGATGGATGGATGGATGGATGGATGGATGGATGGA
>VZUI01038614.1:0-16016 GCA_013401135.1 Cettia cetti | reverse complement strand
CGGTGCCGGGCGCAGCCCCGCGCCCTCCCGGCCCGGCGGCGGGCACTGAAACAAGGGCAGCCCCCGCGCCCCTCCGCGGCCCCTCGCGCTCTCCGCCTTCCGCCCAGACTCGGGGTGGGCCGAGGGCAAAAGGGAGAAGCAGAGTTACCAGACTCACGGAGCGGAGCCGCGATGGGGATGGAGGAAGGCGAGGCTGCGGATGCGACTCGGGTCAGCGAACGCGCCAGCGAGCTCCCCTCAGATGATGGTGGGCATCCTCCCGCCGCTGTTGTTGCGGTTGTTGTTCTTCCTGGACAGGTTCGGGGTGGCCATGAGGGCGAAGCGCTCGTCGGGGCAGCCGTACTGCAGCAGGACATCGATGCACTCCTGGCTGGAGGCCTGCCGGGCGTAGGCCAGCGCCGTGTTGCCGTGGGCGTCGCGCGCCATCACGTCCACGCCGTACTGCGGGGTGACCAGAGGGGAGGGAGCTCGTCAGGATTTCGGGAGCGGGTTTGGGATGGGATTGAAGGGAGGGTGAGGGAGCAGGCAGGGGAGCAGCCTGACAACGCTGAGCCCCAAACAGCCCCAGGACGTGGCCCTTGCGAGGCCCGCGGGGGCAGCTCTGGCGCGGCCCGGTCCCGCTGGCAGGGAGCCTTACCCAGATGAGGAGCTGCAGCAGCACCACGTTCCCCTTGCGGCAGGCCAGGTGCAGCGCCGTGCGCCCGTCCCCGTCCCCGCAGGTCTCGTTCACCTCCTCCCGCGAGCCGTGGGCCAGCAGCAGGATCACCGTCCGCAAGTCCTCCTCGGCCGTGGCCCTCAGGAGATGCTGGCCCAGGGAGAGCTCCAGGCACTGCAGCGGGGCCAGGAAGAGCTTCTGCTCATACTTGGCGC
This sequence comes from Cettia cetti, assembly GCA_013401135.1. Taxonomy (NCBI): domain Eukaryota; kingdom Metazoa; phylum Chordata; class Aves; order Passeriformes; family Sylviidae; genus Cettia; species Cettia cetti. The sequence goes on along the minus strand of VZUI01038614.1, from coordinate 15,146 downwards.
GTATCCAGAGCTCCTTTTCTTCCCTAGGGAAGCCAGAGGGAACAGGTCACTCTCCCCTGGTGTCGCAGACAACAACAGGAGGTTATTTCCCCTTTCAAATTTATGTCAAGAAAGCCCTCACAGGAACGGTTCACCCAAACCTTAGGAATGGTTCACCCAAACCTTGTATTTTTAGCAATATTTCTGTTGTCCACCTTACTGCTCCTTGAGGCAGTGCTCAAGATCCTCCTTGCTGGATGCTGTGCCCACAGGGTTGTAGGATCACAACAGCCAGGAGGTCTTAAAAAACCACGGGCCAGCACGAGGTCAGGGCAAGAGCCCTCTCTGTCACAAAGACCAAAGACATGACAAGCAGCCAGGTTCCACTTTAAAATGCACTGAAAATACACCAAAAAAAAGTGCACCCAATTTCTGTACCCCAGACCAGATGTAACCAAATGGGGGCTTCATCCCCCTCCAAATTGAGTAATGTTCCCAAAGGCATAAGAATGATTCCTCTTGTTTTCCCAAAATTCAAGCCAGTGCTTTGAAGCACCTTTTCCTCCTGGTATATCAAAGAAGCATCAGAAGCTTTCTGCTGCTATCAGGTTACAGCAGAACAAGGACTACAAACAAGGCCCTCCACTCACCCCGTTTCAAAAATTACCATACAATTACATGACCTGAGAGCACCAGCCCCAGACAAAGTCCCATTTAGAGGTCCCTCAGGTAATCTGCTCAGCCTGTGAAAACCACAAACATCACCTGAGCCAGGCAACTGGGTCCCGGTGACAGATTCTCTCCTCTCGAGCACAAAAGGCCAAACTCTGTTTACGCCTTTCAGCCGTGTTTACACTGCTCCCAGTAATCTAGTGTCAGGTTAGCCCTAATCTGTTTTTAAATACTTATGTAAACATCTACTTCCACCAGCAAATCTGGATTAGTTTTGCATCATTTCCTGGGACATGTGGAGTGACCTTGCTGTGACCTGCCTGGATGCTTTCAGGCACAGCTTCCCAAAGCAGGCACAGCTTCCCTGCCCTGGCCACAGTTTACCCCACAAACAGGACCAGGGCTTTTCTTCAGAGCAAAAGTGCAAACAGAAAATTAACACAGAGAGTGCTTCTTTTACCTCAAACCTCTGAATGACTCCTGCCAGCTAAAAGACACACCAAAAAAACCCCTCCACAACCCATTTGGGCAGTTGCAAATTAACCTTTGATGGCAGGATCTGATAAAAGGAGTATTGCTGCAGGTATTCCAGGTGGAGAGGAGGAAGAAAAGGAGTTCTGTTATCAGAATCTTTAATTCATGGGTTTTCTAATTACATTTTTTAAGGTAAAAAGCCAAACTAGAACCAGTGGCACGAAAGGGATAAAGTAACACGCAATTATCTACAATAAAATGGGCACTCTTGCAACAGTTCTACTCCCAGTATCCACCTAGATTACCTTCAAGGATGTTAGCAAAGACCTCACATGACTTTTAAACACACACAGAGGTATTGAGAGTATAACCAACATATCCACTACATGTTTAAAACGTGCCAGACTGGAAAATGAGGTGATTGAACCTGTGCTCCTCACCCACAGTAACACACAATGGGGCTCTGGGAATTTATTTTTCATATGTCCATACATCCTAACGGCAAAATATTCCTCAGATATGTAAGTAACATTTTTTTTTAGCTTAGACAAGGGTCTGCAAATGAACCCCCCTCTCCCCCAGACCATCTTTGGAGTGAGAGAAACTCCTGGCTCCATCAGAGCACTGGTTGCTGTGATTGCTGTGGCTCAAGCAAAAGTCCCTTTCTATTTATTTGACTCAAGTCTCCCACTTCCAGTCACCGTTCAGCCTAAACTGCAATAGTGACATTAAACAGAGAGAATAACTGCTGAGTGCAGGCAGAGGCTCTCAAAGCTGGAGGATGCTGGTTCACAAATCTATCAGCAGGGATTTCACATTTGCTGTGCATCCCGTGGGCAATCCTGATGCTCCTGGAAGGATGCAATAAAGAGTGACAGGGATGCCCCAGTCTTACTCAGTTTTGTCCTACTGCCTCAAAAGGCTGGGGAAAGAACAGGAAACTCTCTTTAAAAGTCAATGTCACAGGAAGAGGAATGTGCTGCCACCTGCCCATTGCTGGGCACCAAATGACTTCACTCAGTAAGGTCCAGTTCCACCTTTGGAGTCACATTAAGGGTTGTGGTGGAACTACAAATCAAAATAAAGGTGTTTCAGAGGTCTCAGGCATTTGGGCCAGCATGTCACTGACATCAGTATGGAGTGAGATATAGGCCTTTTTCAACAGTACAAACTGGGCACAAGGAAGACATGGATTTCAGGGTAGAAAACAAAAACCTCGTCAGAGGTAGGAGCGAAAGCTCACTGCACTACACCTCATGGACAGCCACAACACACAGGGACTGCTTTCCAATGAGCACCTAGAAAGCCAATGTCCACAAACATCCTCCCTCCACCTCTGGCACCAACCATTTAATTTGGATGGGAAGTCCTGGGGACTTTCCTGGGAGACAGCTGCAGTTCTGCCGCTTGCATTCATCTCAGAAACCCTGACAACAAGATATAAATACTGCAATTGTTGCTCTGATGCCCCAATTTCACTTCTGGGATCCACAGCTTGTCTTGGTTGAGGTTTCATTTCCCCCAAGGAAGGCCAGTCCAAGAGCAGAGTTGTCAGCAGTAGATCACTTAACCTCATTGCAGTTCCCCCGAGGACCACTGCTCACATCCCCTGTTAGTTAATGAGCTAAAAAATGAATTATTGGAGCGGTCAGCAATAAGCAGGAAGGGGAGGCACAGTGTTTCATTTTAGCCAGCACTGACATACCTTTAAATAAATCAACTGAATAAGAGTACGAGGAAGTGTGAGAGAGAGCAACTCATCAGGAGAAAGACACTGAACCAGTCCCTAAAATAAAGGCTGGTAAATATTTCCCTCTTTTCCTCCCTTAATTACAATCCCGGCAATTCTAAATGACCCTCTCCATACCAGACACTTCCAGCTGTAGTTGTCAAAGCCAAACCAAGGCTCCTTCAGTGAACTTCCAACAGTGGAGTCCTTGTCTCAGGACCAAATCAAAACTGGTGTGCTGCAGAAGCAACATCTTCATGTGCTCTGATGGTCCCAATGACACCAAACGCTGGAGAAGGCCTCAGCTGCCTCTGCCTCATATGCAGCAGAACGAATAGATGATAAGCTCCTAGATAAACTTAGAGAAATGGACAACAGAGCTCTAGGGTCAGACATTCTTTGAGCCTTTTCCCTCTAAATATCTGCCTTTAAACCCTGATCTGTATCTGCTGGCAGACTCCAAACCTCACTGGTTACAAAAGGGGCAAATGTGGCAGAGAATCACTGCAAAACATTCTACAGAACCAGGAGTCAGTCATTAATCTCGTCCAGAAAGTGCCACCAAAGTTCTGTGCTCCTGCAGGAGTCTCCATCACTTGTGAACTCAAAGAAAACACAGTGGTGTGAATCAAGAAATCCCTGCTGCAGCAGCAACTGTACATAGGTAAAAGGTTATTAGAAACAGATGAAAATTTCAGTTCCCGGTTTATTTTGATCTAATTAGGTGCTTGCTTCTCAAGATAATGTCCAATTATTTAAATTACTCTGCCAGCCACATCACATCATTATTACGTGGAAACATAAATACTGGGCACTGGAAGGGGGGAGGGTAAGCAGGGAGCATCAGAGAAGAGAAAAAGCAGAACTGCTTTGAGCACAGCCTGGCTCCAGGAGCTGCACTGTGTTCCCCAGCTGTGGGTTGGCACTGAAGACGCTCCTTGAGGAGCCCACATCCTACACAGCTCAGCCCATCATGGGGTGCATTGGGCTTTCCGCCCCACAAACCCCATCAGAAGCTCACCCTGTTGGTATCCACTCTCCATCCCGACTCCTCCTCACCCCCATCACCTCTGCCTTTGCTCCATTTGTCCCTCACAGATACTTGGTGGAGTGACATCAGGAGGCAAACTGATGAGGAGGACGTGCAGGGTGGGAAAAAAAAGTCATTTTCATACAGTGAGCCAGAAGTGCCTGAGAAGGCAAGAGCACGTGGCTGGAGAGAACTTGCCTTCAGAATTCCACAGCTCCAGAGCAAGAGCAGCCTTGCTCTTCCCAAAGCATGACTAAAAGGATGACTAAAACGTCGTGTCGTTATCCAGGGTTACTCACCACTTGTTAAAAAGCTGGATCAAATTCTGAAGGTTGAATTAGAAAGACAGTGGACAGCAGGTATTTACCATGGCACAGCACTGATTTCCCACCACTAGAAATAAGAGCAGGCTTCTTACAGGTACTTTGAAGTTTTATCCTCCACACCTCTGACAACACTGAAAAGCTCCTGAATTTTTTTCATCCTTTCTTCTCCCTTGCTAAAGGAACTAATTCTGCAAGAGAGGAGGCCTCTCGGTGGTGTCTCCACGGTCGCTGTGCAGGTGCTGTGCCCGTGTGTTGCCATTTCTGGTTGCTCACTGAAGTACAACCCTTTAACGCCGTGGTAACCTGGCCAGCTCAGCATGAGCTCTGCCAAATTTCCTCTCCTGTTGGCCAGCTGACAAGGTTAATGTGTCTCTTCCAAGAAAATGAAGTAAATCTAACCCACTGCACCTCCCAAACTCCTGGAAGAGCCCCAGGACGTGTCATTAGCTTCGTGGTCCAGCACACAAGGAGCACACATCACCTAATGACCGGCACCGGGCAGCTGGATGTGCTGGGGCTTCCCGATTAAACAACCCCCTCTGTGATGATCCCTATAAATGGCACTGCTTTGGACAGAGCTGGTGAGGCAGGGTTGGGATGGGTAAAAGGAAAACATTGGGGTGGTAGGGCGGGGGGACGTGATTGAAATGTTGGAGAAAGGTTCACGATGCTTTTAATTGCAACAGCAAAAGGGGGGAGAAGGAGAAAGGGCGAGAAGAAAGGGGCTAGCAGCAAGGAATTTCCAAAGTGCCTTCCTGCCCCGAGCAAAGCAGGAACTGGGAGGAGAGGCATGGAAGAGGAGCTGGGAACAATATGCTGAGAAAACACAGGGGCTTCCTCTCTCTCTGCAGGAGAAGACCCCTCTGCTGCATTGCAAAGGCAGCGCTGAGCAGCTGAGCGGCTCCGCGCCCCGCATGCCTTCTCCGCCCGGCCGCGTTGCTAAGGGGGAAGGCACGAGCCCACCGGGAATATCCAGGTCCCTGGCAAACAAGAGGGCTCCAGACAGCAAACAAAGACCGATGGGTATTTATTCCTTAATTACGGAGAGCTTTGAAGCAACGGGCCCACTGTAAATCCCGCCTGCTGAGGGAACGGACCGCGATTTATGCGCATCGGGGCAGAGAGGAAATAAATATCTCTCTGGCTCCTGATCAATATTATGAGTGTTTTGCCAACCTACAGGATGTTTTATGAGCTGTAAGGAAAGAAAGGGATCATTAATAATTAAATAAAGTCAACCTATTAAGCTTATTACTTCTTACAAGTTAAACATCCCTGACGGACGAAGGGCAGCCCCACAGGAAAGCCGTGGATCAGCCAACCCGTATCTTGCCTCGGACTCTGGTCCGAGTGAGCAGTGTGGTAACCCAGCCTGGAAATGATTTAGTTACTGTCTGATGAGGGACTGATCTGCCTGAGGACTATGTTCAACCCACTCCTCAAATTTCTGTCCTGGAGACGAACAATTCAGTGCTGCAAAATCATGCCAAATTCAGGTTACTTCTCCTACTCTCAGTCCTTTTCAACCAAACCAAACCAAACCAAACCAGCACAAATCCCTGGAAGTGTTCAAGGAAAGCTGGCTCGGAGTAACCTGGTCGAGTGGAAGTTGTCCCTGCCCATGGCAGAGGGTTGGAATGACATGATCTTCAAGACCCTTTCCAACCCGTGCCATTCTATGAAATAAAGGCCGTTTCCCACCAGCCGCACCTCGCCCTGTCAGGGACTTGTTTCCTGAAGCCCCTGGCTCTGGGACTTCTCCACCATTAACTCTCCTATTCCATTTTTCAGTTTTCTTTTCATAGCTGTGTGTTTCAGGGGGAAAAAAGCTCTGCTGTGTGTGACGGACAGAGATCACCCATTTGTGCAGAACTCAACATGCTTCCCCAATTAATCACGCCTTGCCTGACACTTACCAATATTACCATTATTCGGATTCAGTAGAGCTCCTCCACCTTTCTCCCTCTCTCCTGACAGCATTCCCCTACACAGGGCTCCAAAACAGCTGCCATTGCTGCACTTGTAGGTTACCTCTCCGTGGAGTAAGCAGCACCCCTCCTTGAAGCGTTAATACACATGCAGGATTTATCGCTGCCCAACATTAACGACCAGCCTGGCCAAGACATCAAGGTTTACTGACTTCAGGCTTTTCAGATAAATACCCTGCAATTGTGGGCTCTGATTTATCACAGAAAATTGCAGCCAACTTCTGTTTTCATTGCACGACACTCCATCTAATAATTTTTAAGGTTTACTCGATAAAATATATCACACCTGAGGTTTACTCCGTGTAAAGTTAAGCAAAAACCGTGTGACATGCAACAGCAGGGGATACTGTGGGTACAAAGATAAGGCTTATTAAATTGAGAATAAAGATCCTAAGGGTGACAACTTTAAGCCCTGCAAGTTGTTTAAGTCTTTTCTCAATAAAAATCCAGGTTTTCACTTTGTTCTGTACAACTATGTGAAATGAAAACAGTCCCTAGAGATTTAATAAAAAGCTTGAAGAAAGCCACAAGTTATTCTTTTCCTCTAACCCCAAAAGCCCCAGAATTTTTTGAAACAGCACTGCCAGCAACATTTCAGAGGGAAAAACCCTAACAATGGTAAGCCCTGAGGATTTAGAGCTCACCACTGTCCTGAGTACACCACAAAGACAATCAGAGGGCTGCAGCACCTCTGCTATGAGGAAAGCCTGAGAATGTTGGGAATGTTCAGCCTGGAAAAGAGAAGGCCCAGGGGAGACCTCATTGTAGCCTTCCACTTCCTGAAGGGAGTCAACAACAAAAATGGGGAGAGCTGTTTATAAGGGTCTGGAGTGACAGCACAAGCAGGAATTGGTTTAAACTGACAGAGAGCAGTTTTAGACTGGATATTGGGAAGAAATTCCTCCCTGTGAGGGTGGGGAGGCCCTGGCACAGGGTGCCCAGAGAAGCTGTGGCTGCCCCAGGATCCATGGAAGTGTCCAAGGTCAGGTTGGAGGGGGCTTGCAGCAACCTGGGATAGTGGCAGGTGTCCCTGCCCATGGCAGGGGGTGGCACTGGATGAGCTTTAAGATCTTTTCCAGCCCAAACCATTCTGTGATTCTGTGACTTTAAACACACAGCTCAGTGAAAATAATTTAAAAAGCACTGTGAAGAGTGGAGGAAGATGGATTTCTCCTAAGGTTTGTAAGGAGAGACTTGAGTCTGTAATGCAAAAATCAGGAACAACAACTCCCTTACACCCACCCTCTGCTGACCAACAGGAAAGCTCCCGAGTTCAGAATCTGATTCCTTTTAGAAGCTGGCACATCAGTATTAAGGTAAACATCTGTGTAAAATTTAACCCAATCCATATCACTGTGCTGGCTACCTGAAAAAAAACAAAACAACCCCAAAAAAACCAAACTGATAGATGAGTTATCACTGTGAGGTTCTAGACACACAAATAGACTGCTTCCACTTCTTGGGTGGTCAACCTAAACACTTGGGCACACCACAAATATTACCTAAAAAAAGCCAAAAGCTGCAACAGTTGCATGGAAATGCTAAAACCAAGGAGTACATTTGCTTCTTGCCTGTTTTCAGTAATAAATATATATATGCAGGGAATAGTAATTGGAAACATGTACCTAATGCATTTCATTACTCGTGCATAACCACACTTAACCTGATGTCTTAAGTGTATAAATCAAACTGCATTGAGCCAGTACCTAAACACAGACTGGAAATTTCAATTTGCTGTTTGATATACAGTCACTCGGGTTAAAAGATTCCATTAATTTCCAATTTGTTAACACTAATTTCCTCCTATAGCAAGGCCGTGCTCAACACAGCGGTGTTTTAAGTAGAGCTCGGGAAACCACTACTAATTTTTTTGAAAAGGGGTGAAAAAAAATAAAAGAAAATTCCTTTCTGAAAGGTGGTGGATGGGAGCAACACACAAATATTGCAAGGCATAAATCTCAATGATCTGTGCCAGGTGAGAGATGGAGCAAGGTGTCTGTGTGAGGTGCCCCTGTCCCTGGGCAGTGTGGCGTGGAGCAGGGCTGTGCTCCCCCCATCACAGCACATTAGGGATACCATAACAGTTGCTGATGTGAGTGCTTTGGAACGGATCCCATGGCAAAAGAGAGAAATGGAGCTTCTCCTCTGCTTGCCCTGCTGGGAAGTGGAGGAGCAGCAAAACTGCGAGTGCCTCGTAAATAATGGGGCGGGGGAAACCCTCACAGGGAGCTGACAAACTTCCACAGTAGAACGAGATCCCAAATGGGAGTTGGCTTGAGGCTTCCATCATAGACCATCATAGAATCAATAAGGTGGGAAAAGATATCTAGGATCATCAAGTCCAACTGAATGGAAAAAACACACCGTGGGCTCCAGGAGAACCCCATCTTTACCTGAGGATCAAAAACTAGAAGAGGATGGTCTAATTGCAGCATCTCACAAAGACCTTCAGAAATGTTTCCTGATCCTTTGTTAACAGTAAATCCTACAGTTTGGCTTGCAAGGAAAAACAAAAGTCCTTTCACGGGGCTTTAATGGTATCTTAATTCCAGTAGAAGCAGTAAGACGATGCTCTTTGGAGTATTTGGGAAAAAAGAACACCCTCCAACCATTACACTGAATTTATGTAAGACATAAAAGAGAAAATGCAAGTAATAAACATTGTATTTGAGCACAGACTCTGAAGAAAAACACGTCTGGAGCAGTAGGCAAATAAACCCAACTGCTTGCTCTGCACAAGTCAGCAGTGAGAGGCAGGCCAGTGTGGAGGGGAAGGTCCAAGAGCTGGGAAGCAATCGGACGATCGCCGTGGACAGCATTTCTGGGATCCACATTCCAAAGGTGTAGCAGGGACCTCTCTGCTGTCCAACTCTTCCCAAGTGACTTGGAGCTCTCCCTTCTGATGTCTCCTCATTTGCACATCAAGTGTCACAGAATCCTTAAGGTTGGAAAAGACCTCCAAGATCAAGTCCAGCCTTCAACCAGACACCATTGTGCCGAAGGCACTTATTTCTGTGTCCACTCATTCCCTGAACACTTCCAGGGATGGTGACTCCTCCACCTCCCTGGCCAGCCCCTTCCAATGCTTAATCAATCTCTCAGTGAAGAAATTTCCCTAATATCCAACGTGAACCATCTCACTGATGCCAAGGACTCCACAGAAACTGCTGATGTCATCAGGCTCTTCCAGTCTCATTTATTAATGGCTGTTTTTATTTAGGAAAAAAGATGCCTTTCTTGGCAAGCTAGAGATCCCAAAGTACTCCCTCTGCTCAGCAAGCAAAGGGATTTCCCTCCACCTCTGTTTTAGTGGGTTGCAGGTGTTTGATGTCCTTCTCAAACCATAAATCATAATTAGTTAAAAAAAGAATGTTGGTAGACCTGCTCATGTTTCCTGAAAAGCAAAGTGGATAAAGAATTTCCTTAGAATAAAAAGGGGTGAAGACTTGAGAATCCTCAGCAGCTAACACCTAGAGAAATCCATGAGGTTCCTCTGACTAAAAACTGAAATCTTAATGCTTTGTTGGTTTGTGTATTCCCAACAAGGGGACGTGCAACTCTGGGGTTGCCCAGATGGGCCCCAAAAAGGTGAGATTAGAGATGGACATGGCTTTCAGAAGAATGGAAGTGCTCAGGTCCTGCTGAGGCTTTTCCAATGCACCTCTGCCTATTAATCACTTGCAGAGCTTCAGGCTTTTATGATCTACAAGCCATAAGGTGGATGTTTGACAGTGGAAAACCCACAGAAAACCTGACAGCGGAGAAAATCTGCACTGGAGACACCTGCCAAAAGTGAAGGCAAGTTCCACTTGGAGAGCAACTCAGAAGAGAGCTGTGCAGGAATTTAAAAGCTGAATTAAAGCCAGAGTTGAGGAATTAAAGCCTCTTGCCCAAGTATTCCTTGCTCGCTCTCTCTCTCCCTCTCTCTCCCCCAGCTACTTCCCTGCAAATCCCTCTTTGGCCACATTTGGAAATTATTTAAAAGAGATAAAATATCCCTAATCTGTTACCAATTAGAAGAAACATGTGAATATTATTTTCTAATTTGTGACTCAATCTTGAAAGCGAACTTGCTGAAATAATTACACTGGCTCCTGAATATTCCTATTGTGCTCCTTAAGAAAAAAAACAAACCCAAAACCGAACAGTGGGTATGTCCTCTACCCTGGGGCTGAATGTATCAATAAGAACCATCAAAGCCCTGCACGTGGACTGCCAAAAAACCTGTAATTTCTGCTCCCTGGCAGCTGCAGCCCAGGGGTTGCCAAACAGATTCGATCCCTCCTAATGGTCTTTGTGCAACTTGGGTTTGTGGCGAGTCAGGATGAGCCAAGGAGGGCCAAGCTGAGGGGCCAACACAAGGTGTCCAAGCTGTCCACTGCACAAGTGACCCCTTCCAGCTGTGGGAGCTCCGAGCCAGGATTTATGAGAGCAGCAATGGAGATTTCTTTGTAAAACCCAGACGCAGCATGACTTGAGTGAGTAACTCCTGAAAATTGGTAATTTCCTGGTGGTTAGCAGGAGAAGGCCCACCAATGGGGAAGCAGAGGCTGCTAATAAATTTATAGTGCGTTATATGCCAATTAGACCCCCTCAGCCCTTCAAGAGGCAGCACCACCAATCAGGTTCTCATTCCACAAATGTACTCTTTAGGGCTGAGCTCATCACAAATCAATCCTGCATTTCAAGTGCAATTTTCATTAGCGTTACCCAGGACTGCACTGGCGAAACAATGCAGGCAGGTATTTTCCTTCCCCCCTCCCAGCACCCTTCCCCAACGTCTCGTGCACAGCTATTTGCTCCTCCTCGTGCACAGCCACGTCTCAACTTCAAATGGTAAATAATCATTTTGAATACCACATTAATCCTGCGCCGAACCAGATTTATTACAGGCGTCACAGGCAGGAGTTTCGCCGTCACTCGCAAGCCAGCCGTGAACCCCGTGCGTAAATTACATCCTTGTACCTGACCATGCACCATGCAAGGCTCTGTCAGTACCAGGAGTCAGCAGCTCTCTCAGCTTCCCACCCTGTGACATCCACAAGTGTCAGGACACCCAACACTGCTCGCTTGGGAATTCAGAAAAAGGGAAAATACAGCAATGAACACTTGGTAAGGTTTAGCATCTGCTTTAAACCTCTGGTCACAGCTTAAATCACAGCTTTTCTTCTGTGCAAGCAACACTGCATTTTGGATGCTCTGTGCTTCATTTTTGCTGAACAAGGCCAGAAACAGCCTTTAGTTTTAGCTTTGTAACCTATGGCAGCACAGGAATGCCTCCTGCTTGGGAACACAAGGCAACCTGAGTCATAAGGAATGCGTCTTCCTTTTCTTTTGCTTCTCAAGCCAGGTACAGACCTTGCAGAAGCACACACAAAATCCTATCAGAGAATATCCTGAGTTGGAAGGGACCCACAAGGCTCATCAAGTCCAACCCCTGTCCCTGCATGGACACCCCAACAATCCCAACCCGTGCATCACTGAGCATGATACCCAAACGTTCCTTGAGTTCCTGCAGGCTTGGGGCCCTGACCAACCCAACCTGACCCAACCCTAGGTGGGGTTACAAACATAACATCCATGTTAGGTGGACTAAAAGAACAAGGACCTCCCAAAGCAACTTTCACTTCCCTGCTTCTCAGCCAGGTAAGGTCCCCTTGAGTCATGGCAGGACCAAATTTTCCTTCCTCAACTGCTTCTGACCACATTCAAAATTCTATGGTGTCTCCTCACAAAAAAACCCCACAACATAGGAAGAGCAGTGCCTGATGCCTCAAGCCTTGGGCTGTCACCTGCATCTTATTTCTACTTAACCTCTTAAATAACATTGGAATTCACTTTGTCCCCTGATGGGCGCTGTAATGAGAACCTCCTGTCAATCACGGCTCCATTAGCCGGGACAGACTTTCACTTCCTGAAACAATTTATTGGATTCCCAGAAGCGAATGGGCCTTGCCCCTTTTGAGCTGGGCTTTTTTGGGGAGCTATTCAGCGGGAGCGGGTGTCCCTTCTGTGCCTGCTGAGCGGGGCATTGTTCCCCCCGCTGCCTCATGGAAACGGCTTCCTGAGCCGACCCACCTCTCCTTGTCCCGGCCAGGCCGAGTGTTTGCCAAAAACTTCTTTGGGCTGCTCAGTTCACCGGCGCAACACAAAACCCACCAGCTGTTTCCAGCTGCTGGGGCAGGGGGAGAAGCCAATCCCAATGTTAACCCCTTCTCAACAAAACCCCAAGACCTGGAGCTCGTCATCCCCAGGGCAGAGGAGCCGGACTCCAAGGTAGCTCCCTCTTCCTCGAAAAGCAGGATCTGCTCTCATTTAGCATGAAACTAAAGGCAATTTTGTTTTCCTCTTCCTCTCTCTTGGTCACAACTCAAATTGCAGCTCAAAGAAAAAAAATCCTACTAATAGAGGCGAAAACCACTTTGGTTGGAACATTATCTTGAGAGGAGAATTTCCATTTCCCCGAGTGTGTGCAGTCCTTACGAGGTTCATTTGCAATGAGTCTATCTGTTTTGATGAGATAATAAAATGCATTTTATTTAAAAATATCTCCATTTCCACCCCCCCCAAGGAATTTAAATGGTCAGTTAATCTTTCTGCTTCAGAAACAACCCACTGAGTAAATAAAAGAGGGCTCAAGATTATATAAACCAAGATTTTTTTCCCCTATTCTAACACTGGTCTCGAAGACTAAAATACAGATGCACCTGGGCATTGGCTGTGTGCCTTTTTAGTATAAATCATTTTAACTTTTAGCCTGGGAAAGGAAAAAAAAAAATGGAAACAAGATGATAGTTATCTCCAGCCTTCTGTGATTCTCGAGTCAATAGTAAATGGGGGGACTCGTTAGTGCCATGGTGATCCAATCAGGATGAAATTATGCAGTCATGTAAGAAATAATATCTATTAGGCTAATTTAATCAACGAATACTTTACAGATGAATTAGAATGCAGAATCCAATTATTTCAAACATTTGGACTGTCAGCCGCTGTGTTTTAGAAGCGGTGGAAGGGGAGAAAAGGAAGGCTTAAGGATCCTTTCAAGACGAGGATGGCTGGGCTGTGTTTGCAGCAGGAAAGCTGGAATAGCAGAAAAACTGACAGCCACAATCAGCACCTTCCCTGGCTCCTGGGGCACCTTCCTCTGGGATACTGGCATGGAGAGCTTGGTCTGCTCCTCGCACTGGCTCATAATGACTGCCCCAAATCTTGGTGATTTCCCTTCGCCAGTCACACTTTGAAAGGAAGGTTTACACTCCAGTGGCAAGGGGGAAGGGAAGATGTGCCCCAGGTTGGTGCATCACATCCTGGCACTGCCCAGCTCCATGGATTACATGTGGCATTTGTTCCCTTGGAAAACCAAGGTATTGCTTTATGGCACCATGCAAAGAGAAACGGGACAGACAGTGCTACTACCAGAAGGGGAAATTAGTTTAAAACACCAAAAAGGAGGGGACAAAACTGGGGCTTTGAGCACACAAACCATGATCCAGCCTGACTCAACATCTGCTCTGCTGATGCTTTGTCAAACCAGGAGAGGATCATAAAGCTGGCCAGAAAACCACCACTGCTCCACCAAGGAGACTTAGGGATTGGCTCCTTGCTATACAACAAAGGTACACCCCACCCTCTCTCTGGAGAACCTTCTTCCCAATCCACAGGAATTGCTGTTTCATAAAGAAACAAGAGCAGCCACCCTCTGCATTTTAAATAAGAATGGTTTGGGGTGGAAGAGACCTTAAAGACCATCTCATTCCAACCCCTCTGCCATGGGCAGGGACATCTCCCACTATCCCATGTTGCTCAGAGCCTTGTGGAACATCTCAAACACACATCCAGACTCCTCACACAGGGCCTGCCCATCTCATTTACCATCAGAGCAGTTATTTCAAGACCTGAAGACGGCAAAGGTGCCATGTTTTGCTCAAGTCTACAACACAAAAATGACACTTTTCCCTCTCTCTCATCATTAGCAGTACTTGTTGGTACAGAGAAAAACAAGGCTACAAGGAAGTGATGGATAATTTAACCATGTGGAATATCATTCACAAAGAGCTGAATGAGCTTCACAGCGGAGCTTAAACTGAAAAAATTCATTTAATTCTCTGGCCTTCAGCATTTCCTTTGACTGTTTGAGCATTATCATGAAGAACAGAGCAAACCTGGTGCCTGCTGCAGAGTGTGGATGCCCCACTGCTCTGTGAGGTCTGTGCTGCAATTCCCAATGTACCTGTGTTCCAAACATTTTTCTGTCCTGTCATCTGGAGCAGTAAATGGGCTCTCCTGCTTATTTAAACATTTAATGCTCTTCTGATGCCCAAATTATGACTGTTTCCCATGATGGATTAGCACAGAATACAGCAGTGACAATTTTCTGCAATCTGCGGAATATCAAATTTTGATTACTTCAGGAGGAGAAAGTAAAGTTACAAGCAAACTGATTGATAAGGAGCAGAGGAATACTTCATGTGGTGGCTCATTGGGAGCCTTGATGAATGCCTGGCAGGACTGTGATGAGTCCCCACAGAAGATATGCAATAACTCTGAGGAGATTTAAGGTATTTATTGCTCAAATAAAACAAAACCAAGTGACACGAGTAGGTGAAGTAGCACTGGGTGATTACAATCTGCTGATCAAGACCAAGTGCAATTCTAATTTTTTTGCAGAGCAAAAAACCCAAACTAATTCTCCAGCTTGCCTACAGAACACTGATGGTTATTTTGGAATTTTAGATGCTGCCTTTCTTCAACAAGGAATGGGGTTGTTCCAGAGTCAGGTCTTTATGGTGGATTATCTTCTAGTTAATGCTGGCAGTTGCTCTACTTCTGGGTAGCAAATTATCTAGCAGTACCTTCTTAAGATAAAATTATTATCTATCTATCTATCTATCTATCTATCTATCTATCTATCTATCTATCTATCTATCTATCTATCTATCTATCTATCT